>OY744533.1:5490992-5510992 GCA_963556195.1 Sepiola atlantica | reverse complement strand
GTTTGATCGAGGTACGAAGTTGACCATTCAGAAGATGGAAAAAATTTTAAAAAAGATCACAAAGCAAAAACACTCCGTGCTATTCAACAACGTTTGCATATATATATATATATATATATATATATATATATATATATATATATATATATATATATATATCGTAGTTGATAAAAAGAAAAAGAAAAACGCGAAGACAAAGAGAGGGAAGTGTCAAGTCTCGTATTCAGGCGAGCGTAGAAAGAAAAATCGCTGCCAAATATGATTTGTATATTATATGGATCCGACTTTTATTTTTAATATCGCATCGCTGCAGAAAACAGTGGGATTTTAATACTGTTACAGCGAACTTGTGTTACATAATGAGTGTATATATGTGAAGAACGAGTACATCAGCTAGTATTGATTTCATATCGAGGTGAAGCAGTGCAAATCTGGACACAAAAATCTGTGGAACAAATTCGCTTTCGGACTAAAAATAAACATACCTGAACTCTGACTCCTACCTACTCGCTGATCTAACACGATCGTGGTGACAGGCTCAGAGTCACCATTTAGGGCAATTACGTCACAGTCGTGGGAACGAGAAAAGAAAGATGTTTTAGTCAGTCCGTGTTTCAGAAGTGTAATGCCCGGATGCAAAATCAAGATGTGATTCAAAAAAAGGAAAATGGGAATTGAATTCCGAAATGATAGCCCCTTCCTTCCTATCCCCGTAACGAAGTAGATCTGCATATTCTTAAAAGATCAAAACAAACCTCTCAGGGTAGCGAATAATAATAATTAAAAAAACGCAGCGGTAAAAGACGGGTCGGTATCTCCAAAACAAAACAATAACAAAAATAAGCGTACATATATATATATATATATATATATATATATATATATATAGTCATCCACATACAGCCAGCTTCGCTGTTTCACAGCTCATCAGTGCGGCTAGACCAGTTAGTGTATCAAGCCGGGATCGAAACGCAACCGTCCAGCTGACAGTCGGCGATGCTAACCCCTACGCCATCATGCGACACTGACTTAATGTAAGTGATATCTCAATGTAACGAAATGTAAACATTGCAAATGCCTGAGCTCGAAATTAGTTTTACCTAATGAGCATTGCCTTAAAGCTAATGGCCGTTGACGATACCCTTACAAATATAAGCTCTACCCGGAGGGAGCTTTGTATAGTCATCCACATACAGCCTATAAATATATATATATATATATATATATATATATATATATATATATATATATATATATATATATATATGGGAAGAGAAGGATGAAGGTAATCCGACGTGATGGTAAAATGAAAAAGGAAAACCAAAAACTGGATGTTTTTTTATGTGTACATCAACGTTTCGTCTTTATTTATAAGACTTCATCAGGATGATGATATAGGGAAAAGATATCATGCAAGCACGGATACATGTAGGGTAGACATGTTGGGAAGAAAAATAAAATGAAAAATAATGGCAGCGTCTAGCTGGACGTCCGTACTTGTTAGAGAATGAAAAATGAGTGGGAGAAAAAAGGGGAAGGGTGGAGGGAGCAAGGACTACTGTGGCTGGCGATGAGAGAAAGAGATTCAGGGAGAAAAGGGAAGGGTGTGGGTGAATGGAAGAGTGTCATAAGGTTAGAGATGAAAATAAAAGTTAGCCATGATCAGGCAAAAGACTTTGTTCTGTGAGGATGATCTTGCTTATTAAGGGTGATAGGTTAAAGAAACCATTTCGCTGCTTGATAGTAGTGGAGGATGTGATGAGTGCAGTTTCCAATAATCTTCGCCGAGATTTGTTGTGGATGTGTATATATATATATATGGGGTAAGGTACACGATAAGTCATGAAAATGAAATGCCGTGGTTGACAAAATGCGTGAAAAAAAGACAAACGGAAAACAAGTTAAAATACAGGAGAAAAACAAAAACAATGGATTTGACCGGTTTCGTTCGTATTAACGAATGTCTTCACGAAACCGGTCAAATCTTTTGTTTTTGTTTTTCGCTTGCATTTTAACCTGTTTTCCATTTGTCTTTTTCTTCACACACACATATATATAAGAGAAAAAAATAATAAAACAAATATGAAGTTACATACTTTACAGGTTTATTATAATCAAATATTTATTTTTAAAGTCCTTTAATCCATGTATTTTCAAAGCAATACATATTTTCTTTTTCAGAAGAGAAACAATAATTTTTCCTTCTTCAGAAGAGAAACAATAAATTACTAATTATTAGTAAATATTAATGTGAAAAATTTAGTGAAAAATTATGAGTTATGTAAAAAAAAATTGAATCCACACATTGATGCGGAGAAAATCTTTATAATTATGAATATTTCAATACATCCTGGGTTGGTACAACATTTCATTGAAGCGGTGTGCTAAAATATTAGTGTCCAATTAAATGCAGGGATAGTCAAACTCAATTTTGAAGATTGATATAGGAAGACATATCGATACATAATGCATCCATATGGATGCATTATGTCTCGATGTGTCTTCCTGTGCAGTTTTTATAAATGTGATCACAGTTATAATATCTGCCAAAGAAGACATACGAATATTTCCTATAAAAATGCTCGATCCATGATGTTGAGCATATTTCTATCACGCTGTGATCAAATACAAAGTAATTATTTTTTAACACTTGGGATATATATATATATATATATATATATATATATATATATATATATATATATATATATATGTAGAGAGAGAGAGAGAGAGAGAGAGAACAGTTTTTTCTTATATTCCAATAACCATGGTTTGTTTTATTACTTTTATTTTTATTTTTTTCACATTTTCAAAAATTCAACATTTTTGTGAGATATATTTAACGGTCCGTTTCATTTGTTTTGTGCCAAACAACATTTGTATGTCAATATCGTCTCTGCAACACTTAATATGAAGTGAACATCATTTAAATCAGCCATGGATATCCTAGTTGGTTTTAAAATAAAACGAAATCAAACGTGGTTTTTGACTGACGAGACAGTCGATTTCTTTCGTTTGTTTAAAATTGTAGAATATTTTTTTTTTGCTCTGTTATCAATAATTGACAAACATTGAGCTGAATCTTCAAAGGAGACTACAAAGTAAAAGGATCTGATGATATATGATAATACATATATTGTCTTTAATAATTAATTTTATTTTTATATATATATATATATATATATATATATATATATATATATATATATATTAATAATGGAGGTTATGTATCTGTCTGTCTGTCGGAAGCCGAAACTCCATCAGAGTAACATTACTATTTAATAAGTCCGCCATCTTCTTTATATACTACAAAAACCGCCGTAAACACTATACGCATTTCTCAATTTACATAATCAATTGCTTTTCAACTTCTAATAAATTAGTATTCGCAAATATACACTCATGATTGTTTTCTTCAGATTTCCACATGTATTTACGCTATTTTGCTCGCTAATAATCTTACTTATAAATTATAATTATTTTTTTTATTATTTATACATATATATATGAAATGAGTTACGTAGTTATTTTATCTACGTCTAAACTGATTAAACAGCCAGCGTTAATCCATTGAAACGGTTACCTCCCTCTGATTAATCAGTATGGACGCAAGACGGGCGCGTTATTTAAAATGTAAACAAAACGCTGGCATTTACCGTTTTACTTTTACTGATTTGTTTTATTAAAACGTTCTGAGTTTGTTTATTTTCTTAATCTTATTAGCCATTATGTTTTAAACCACAAATTTATTGAATCAAATTGTTTGATTAAAATAATAATTGATTAAAAACACACACACATTCTAATGAATTTAATTTAGGTAAACTTTTCCCCGAGAGCATTTAAATAACTAATCGTGTTCGCTGTATTTGATTATTTTACTGTTTTATTTTAAGGTCACCTTATCTCCGATTTGAAAAATTTCCAATATTATCATTTTTTAATGACCTTAAGTGTGTTTAGGATTTCGGCGTAACCTTTTAAGCCGTAAAGCTTTCATTTATAAACTGTTTCTATTATCAATGTCTAATCACCCAAAAAATATGACTGGGGCTCCATCGGTTTACGGGTGAGCATTCCCTTCTGACGCGGCAGTCTAGCAAAAATATGCGACCGGAGGGAGCATATATTTTCTAGTATATATTAATTTTTAAAAATCTATTTATACAATTGATGACTCGTCCGATTAGGGGCGAATTAAAAAAAGGAAAAAAATGCGCTCATTTGCATACTCTTAAAAATAATAGAAACAAAAAACTCTCAGGGTGGCGAAAAATAAAAACGCACCGTAGAAGAAAAGCGGGCGCCCAAAACAAAACAAAAAAAAAATAATGAGAAATAATCTATGTAACATTATAGGCGATAAGAAGTCGGTCACAAATGGGCAGGTGTTCTAGTCTAGTCGTTAGAGCGCTAATCTACGAAGGTTCGATCCCTGCTCTGGTGGCATTTTGATGACGGCTTATAGTTAGAAACGCGCGTCTATGTCTAACTTTTGTGCACGCAAAAAATTAATTTGTAAATTAATTATGAAAATCTGTATACAACAAAATTGATTTATAAATTAATTAATTAAATAATATATATATATATATATATATATATATATATATATATATATATATATTTATATATTTACCTTGATCTATAAGTATATCTCTGTGTTTAGTTGGCCCCCTGATTTATAAAATCGGGGGACTTATGTTTTGAGGCATGTCCGTCCGTCCGGATTTTTCCCCGCAACCATCCATTGAATTTTTTCTGAAATTTTGCATGTAGTTGTAACTTTGGTCAGGTTAGATAGTGACCTTCTCCGATTTTTGAAAAAAAAATCTGGTTAGACCCCCAAATGGTCAAAAGGCCCGAAATGGCAAAAAATGACATTTTTTTCCCCATAACTTTTCATCCATCCATTCAATTTCTCTGAACCTTGGCCAAAATGTAGAGGCAATTGTTCCTAATTGAAAATAAGTATCGCCGACCTTGGAAACAATCTGGTTCGCGCCACAGGGGGTCAAAAGCCCCCAAAATGGCAAAAAATGACCCTTTTCTCACATAACGTTTGATCCATCCATTCACATTTTCTGAAACTTGGCCAAAATGTAGAGGCAATTGTTCTGGATATAAAATGAGCATCCTTGACCTCAGTAAAATTCTGAGTCGCGCTCCCAGAGGGTCAAAGGGGGAGGGTTCAAAAATTCCTCAAATTGCCCAAATTTATTGCATTTTACACTCGCCACATCGAGTCACATACAGAGGGGGACCACGCACGTGCGTGCGGCTTTTTCATTTATTGTTGGTAAACTTTTTTTTACGTTAACCAAAAGCGACAAACAGTATACAAAAGATATTTAGTTTCGTTTCAAACTCTCCTTCTCTCTCTTTCTCGTTCTTTCTCTCTCTCTCTCTCTCTCTCTTTTTCTCGTTCTCTCTCTCTCTCTCTCTTTCTCGTTCTCTCTCTCTCTCTCTTTCTCGTTCTCTCTCTCTCCTTCTTTCTGACAATTGTGGTAGCCCTCTCTCCATTCTCGCTGCCTCTCGATCTTTCTATTCTCTATTTCCTAACCTTTTTTGTAGTTTACCTTGATCACATAATTAACCTGAAACCTTCTCTGATATCCTATTTATTTTCCCGCCAACTAATCGATACTTGAACGAAACCATACGGAGATCGCCTCCTTTTACTTCCAAAGCCCGAGTTCTGCTAGTTTAATGGCGACAGGTTTACAAACTGCGAAAGCGCGCACGAATATCAATACACGATTCGTTTGAAATTTGAAAAAAAAAAAAAAGCGTATTGTAACTTAAATGATTGTTTCGTAGGTTATCGCGCATGCGTAGTTGGGAATTGCTGTGCGCGCATGCGCAGTTACGAATTGCGTGTGCGCGAGCATACATTATTCTAGTTTGATTGAAAATACCAGATAATTCAGCATTAACTGTGTGTATTGTAAATAGGCACGTTTACTTTGTGTCATGTAAAATAAGAATTTGTTTATAAACGTCATGCGATATTCTTTTATTTGTTCATATACTTCATGCGTTATTCTTTTTTCTATGCGATTTTAAAAGATTGTATCAATTCTAAATTCATTGGAGTGGCTTTTGTTCTCGCAACGCATTTCCTTACGAAAATTAAAGACATCACGCATCAGTATCGCTACATCCCCCCTCTTAAGACAAGTCACAATCAAATAAAATACATGAACGTTCATAAAATATCTTGCTGTCTCAACCCCTGCTCCACTGGTCAGTAGTTTTGAATAGACGATCTCAGGCGAATAAACCTTTTCTTGTCTTCAAAGTCAAGCTAGACTTGTTTGTCAGAGACAAAACAAGAATACAGCTGAGCATGTGGCCACATGGAAAAAGGATTGAAGTGCGTTAGTTCGAAGTCGGGTGATTTTTTTTTTTACTATAGAATAACCAATTATCAAGACCCGAAGGCCACTCGAGGATAAGGGTCCATGAGTGTCAGGTGAAGGGTGAGACAACACCGAGATGATTGGTAACGATGGTGGAAGTTTGGCAGAATTTGATTATTTAGGAGGACGGCTTAACTTGAAAACGACAATGTTGTAGTCAGCTGGGAAGCAGCCCCGCGGTATTGAGTTCCACAGACGAATAGTTCTAGGAAAGAAACTTTGCTCATGGAAGTTTCGCTTAGTTTTAGGCACAGAGAGGAGTAAAGAGATATTATTGACAGTGGTTGCAGCTAGACGAGTTTTTGTTGTGAATGTTTTACAAGGGGGGGAGTGATAGATTGAAGCGCAGCCGAACACCTGGCATGTAAATCCCGATAGAGTAGAGAAAGACTAACAATGTTCCTTCTGTAGGAAAAGTGTCTGTAGAGAGGAGAAGAGGACATCGGGCAATAGATTTCGATTTCGCTTTTGTAGAGGATTGCTTCAGATAAAATACATGAACGTTCATAAAATATCTTGCGGCGCGCGTCCCCAAAGTAATCCTGCCGACTGAGTAAACGCCGTCTATAAACCAGTCCGTTAATACCACGAAAATCAGAGCCAACGGTTGAAGACAAGAATAGGTTAATTCGCCCTGGATCGTATGTTTTAAACTATTAGACAATTGGGCGATTTAAAGACAGAGGTAATTACTGGTAAACTAATTTCTAACAGGACATCTCTGAACGCACGTGTTCTCACCACAAGGCTTCCGATCAAACACTTTATTTTCTCCGCCTCTCCCACTTCGGGTCATGTGACATCATAAACAGGTGCATGTATATTTGTATGTACGTTCGCTATAAGGTTGTCCGGAAAGTCCGCTCCGATTTGCGTACCCGAGTTTTACTAAATGGTAACGAATGGAAGATTTTGATATGTTAAGACATTCTACTAGATCTAGTGTAGTGTAATGTTGTTATATATATAATCTCACGGTCGGCAGTTATTAGCACGTCCTACACTGATGAATGCATTGAGTATGAACAACACGCCCAAATATACACTAATACATATATAACCACATTTACATAAATATGTATTTAAACAAACATTAACTACATAAAGGAATAATACTGAATTAAAAACTCCAAAATTCTAAAAAAAAAAAAATAATAATTAACTTTTACTTCTGTATATTATAATAGATGTGAAACGAATTTTATTTAAAATCCTATTATATTATAATAATATGTATCTATTTACTGTGGGCTTTTTATTTTTATTTATTTATCTATTTATTTAATTATTTATCATATATAAACCGCATTTAATAATCTAATTATATTCTATTAATATATGAATATTTACTGTAGACTTATTACTTATTTATTTGACTATTACTCTATTTACTTAATTATTTATTTAATATTAACTACATTTAGTAGAGTGATAGTTATGAGACACTTAACTAAGTTTTCGTGATAAACGCTAAGGTTTCCAGCTGTAAACTTTGCGAGCCACTTCCGTAGCCTTCATTTCGTCATCATCTATAGAGTGGGATCTGTCTGAGAAGTCTTCGTGATAAACACTAAGGTTTCCAGCTGTAAACTTTGCGAGCCACTTCCGTAGCCTTAAATTTCGTCGGGATCTGTAGAGTGGTATCTGTCTGAGAAGTCTTCGTGATAAACGCTAAGGTTTCCAGCTGTAAACTTTGCGAGCTACTTCCGTAGCCTTCATTTCGTCGTCATCTGTAGAATGGTATATGTCTGAAAAGTCTTCGTGATAAACGCTAAGGTTTCCAGCTCTAAACTTTGCGAGCCACTTCCGTAGCCTTCATTTTGTCGTCATCTGTAGAGTGGGATCTGTCTGAGAAGTCTTCGTGATAAACGCTAAGGTTTCCAGCTCTAAACTTTGCGAACCACTTCCGTAGACTTCATTTCGTCGTCATCTGTAGAGTGGGATCTGTCTGAGAAGTCTTCGTGATAAACGCTAAGGTTTCCAGCTGTAAACTTTGCGAGCCACTTTCGTAGCCTTCATTTCGTCGTCATCTGAAGAGTGGGATCTGTTCGAGAAGTCTTCGTGATAAACGCTAAGGTTTCCAGCTCTAAACTTTGCGAACCACTTCGGTAGCCTTCATTTCGTCGTCATCTGTAGAGGGGGATCTGTCTGAGAAGTCTTCGTGATAAACGCTAAGGTTTCCAGCTCTAAACTTTGCGAGCCACTTCGGTAGCCTTCATTTCGTCGTCATCTGTAGAGTGGGATCTGTCTGAGAAGTCTTCGTGATAAACGCTAAGGTTTCCAGCTCTAAACTTTGCGAGCCACTTCCGTAGGCTTCATTTCGTCGTCATCTGTAGAGCGGGATCTGTCTGAGAAGTCTTCGTGATAAACGCTAAGGTTTCCAGCTGTAAACTTTGCGAACCACTTCGGTAGCCTTCATTTCGTCGTCATCTGTAGAGCGGGATCTGTCTGAGAAGTCTTCGTGATAAACGCTAAGGTTTCCAGCTGTAAACTTTGCGAACCACTTCCGTAGGCTTCATTTCGTCGTCATCTGTAGAGCGGGATCTGTCTGAGAAGTCCTCGTGATAAACGCTAAGGTTCCAGCTCTAAACTTTGCGAGCCACTTCCGTAGCCTTCATTTGATCGTCATCTGTAGAGTGGGATCTGTCTGAGAAGTCTTCGTGATAAACGCTAAGGTTCCAGCTCTAAACTTTGCAAACCACTTCCGGAGCCTTCATTTCGTCGTCATCTGTAGAGTGAGATCTGTCTGAGAAGTCTTCGTGATAAACGCTAAGGTTCCCAGCTCTAAACTTTGCGAACCACTTCCGTAGAATTCTGTCAGGTATTCTTTTTTTGTTGTTTGTTGATTGCAAGGCAGTTCTTCCTTTTTTCTTAAATAGAAAAGCAAGCCCCACGTGCCTAAAATAGTCTTAGAATATTCAATTTTTAAACAGCTCCGAAATTAACACAAGTTAAATTATTTTTAACTTTTTTTTTCAAGAATGTCGAAACATTAAGAACTAAAACTCGGATAACCTATTAGAAATAGCTCTTAGTAATTTTTTCTTTTGTGGGAGGGGGAGGAGGAGGAGGAGGAGATAGCAGGAAATAAACACACTGGCTTTGATCAATTGTTTCTGGTTTTAATCGATTGCCATACTGGTTAAAAAAATGTCGTCTGGTAACTGACAGCAGCTTGGCTAAACGTTCGGCATCTCTCGTGTCTTTACGTAGCATGCCCGAACACTGCCGACACGAAGTTCACGGAAACTGCTTTGTGCACGATAGAAGTACCGTGTTGTCTCACCGTCTCACTTATGAACTCATTAACCTTTATATTCGAGTAGTTTTGATAAACGGTGACCCGTGATTTACGTTATGTAAAGAAAGGGCATGACGAGACGAACACGAGACGAACTGTGTAAGAATAAATACGAACTTTGGAAATTAAAAGAAAAGTAGATGTCACGTGGTTCTGGATATGTGCGTTTCGAATGCGCGGGAGTTCTTTTATGATACAATTAGCGACAGAAAAAGTTAAAGCTAAGTTATGAGAGTTTTGGAAGAGTTAGCTGACAAACAAGCGATATTTTGAACCCCTTCCAAAAAAGGTGTGCCTTCTCTCTCTCTCTCTTTCTCTCTCTTTCTTTTTCTCTTTCTCTCTCTCTCTCTTGCTTTCTCTCTTGCTCTCTCTATTTCCCTCCCTCCTCTCTCTCTCCTTCTCTCTCTTTCTCCCTCTCCCTCTCTCCCTCTTACCCTCTCTTTCTTTCTCTCTCTCTCTTTCTCTCTCTCTCTTGCTCTCTCTTGCTCTCTCTCTCGCTCTTTCTATTTTGTTCTCTCCCTCTCTCTCTTTTTCTCTCTCTCTCACTTTTGCCCTCTCTCTCTCTCGCTCTCTCTCCCTCTCTCCCTATTGCTCTCTCTTTCTCTCTTGCTCTCTCTCTCTCGCTCTCTCTATTTCCCTCTCTCCCTCTCTCTCCTTCTCTCTCTCCTTCTCTCTCTCCCTCTCTCTCTCCCTCTCTCCCTCTCTCTCTTTCTCTCTGTCCCTCTCTCTATTTGGCTCTCTCTTTTGCTCTCTCTCTCCCTCTCTCTCTCTCCCTCTCTCTCTCCCTCTCTCTCTTTCTCTCTCTCCCTCTCTCCATTTGACCCTCTCTCTCTCTTTTGCTCTCTCTCTCCCTCCTTCTTTCTCTCTCCCTCTCTCCCTCTCTCTCCCTCTCTCTCTTTCTCTCTCTCCCTCTCTCAAATTTGGCCCTCTCTCTCTTTTGCTCTCTCTCTTGCTCTCTCTCTCTCTCGCTCTCTCCCTCTTGCTCTCTCTTTCTCTCTCTCGCTCTCTCTCCCTCTTGCTCTCTCTTTTTCCCTCTCTCCCTCTCTCTCTCCCTCTCTCTCTCTCTCTCTCTCCCTCTTTCTCTTTCTCTCTCTCCCTCTCTCCATTTGACACTCTCTCTCTCTTTTGCTCTCTCTCCCTCTTTCAGTTGCTACCAGTGTAGGGAATATCGTATAATCTCCTATTTCAGGTTTTCATATCAAACATGAAAAAATAACGACACTTTTTCAACAAAACAAAATATAGCAGATCAAATCACAATTACAAGTGACCGTGACAATATGTTGATCTGCCTTTGTTATTTCTTAACGTTAAACGGTTCGCGTGACCAGGATATGAAAATGACGACGGAATTTAAATTTCATTCACGGATTCATCAACTCTAATTAATTGATTAATTAATTCACTTATTAAAGTAATTTTATGAAAGTGAAAATTAAAAGCCGGTGAAAAACACAAAGCCCCGATTGGTTGATTATTACGTTTAAACCTTGTGTCATACATGGGAGATTATAAACATACCTTCTTAACCGCTCATTCCTGCGCACGTGGTCATCATTTATTGTGACCCTGCCATGAACGCCGCCTGCAAAAAAGTTCGTTTATACCCCCGAAGAAAGGACCAAGTCGAGACAACCGTTGAAGACAAGAAAAGGTTTAATCGCCTGAGATCGTCTATTCAAAACCACTGACCAGTGGAGCAGGGGTTGAGACAGAGAGAGGCGGGTAATTACTAGTTAGTCGTCTCTTCAGGGCATTTCTAAATCCGGGTGTTCGCATCCGTCCATTTCTGATTGAGCTGCTTTCTTTTCTCGATCCCTCTCTCCTTAAACCATGTGATGTCACGTCCGTATCTAGCTGCAGAAAGTTGAGGTGACATATGAGTCCACACGCTAATCCCCTAACCCCAGTTTGTGTTTACGTGTTAAAGTTGGCCTACGAATCGACATCACCAGATGTATACTAGCGAACTACCCTGTGCTATTTAACATAAGGAAACCACGCGTGATGTTATAGAAATCCTATTTTTCAAAAAGTCAAGCTAGACTTGTTTGTCAGAGACAAAACAAGAATACAGCTGAGCATGTTGCCACATGGAAAAGGGGTTGAAGTGCGTAAGTTCGAAGTCGGGTGATTATTTTTTTAACTATAGAGTAACCAATTATCAAGACCCGAAGGCCACTCGAGGATAAGGGTCCATGAGTGTCAGGTGAAGGGTCAGACAACACCGAGATGATTGGTAACGATGGTGGAAGTTTGGCAGTATTTGATTATTTAGGAGGACGACTTAACTTGAAAACGACAATGTTGTAGTCAGATGGGAAGCAGCCCCGCGGTATTGAGTTCCACAGACGAATAGTTCTAGGAAAGAAACTTTGCTCATGGAAGTTTCGCTTAGTTTTAGGCACAGAGAGGAGTAAAGAGATATTATTGACAGTGGTTGCAGCTAGACGAGTTTTTGTTGTGAATGTTTTACAAGGGGGGTGATAATTGAAGCGCAGCAGAACACCTGGCATGTAAATCACGATAGAGTAGAGAAAGACTAGCAACGTTTGTTCTGTAGGAAAAGTGGCTGTAGAGAGGAGAAGAGGACATCGGGCAATAGATTTCGATTTCGCTTTTGTACTCTGTCAAGGAAGGAAAGGGAGCTCTGAGCAGCACCTCCCCAAATATGGCAACAGTACCTCCCCATCTTAGGACGTCTTAGGCACTTTTACAGGTAGAGGATTGCTTCAGAGGTGAGGTACTTTCTGGAGCAGTAGAATGATCCAAACATTTTTTCCAGCGACATCGAGTTTGTCGGGATCGTTGGTTTGTAGATGAGGTTAACAGTTTGTTGTCTGAAGGAAAAAGTGGTTGCGTAGATTTCCAATCTTTCTGGATATGAAGAACACGGGTTATCGAGTTTGGTTATAAAGACAAACTTCTCCATCTACAATTTCAATCAATTTTATTGATACACTTTAATCAGCACAAAGAATATGTCCTAGTACGAGTTACGAAGACACGGACACAAAATTGTCAGGATTTCTCGTGACGTCTAGAACAGTGGTTTCTCCAATTCCCCGCTATTTAGTGAGCCAGCTCTCCATTCCCACCACAGCTATCACATGGAAATAAATACATACGAAAAGATTCGTTATGTTTTTTTTCTAAATATATTTGGCCTATATCAGCGTCTCTCCGATGTTATGTGGCTTCTTCGCCTTCGCCGCCAGCAGAGAAACAGCATACAATACGACTCAATTTGAAATTTTCCGCCCTGATCCATTCTCATTTTCTTCAAGCATTTTGCCTTCAATTAAAAAAACTGCCTCTCCTTGCCAACGAACTCGGGATGTACATTGGAGAAGTGCTTCTTCAGTTGATGGGGTTTCATCGAATCATTGCTGAGCGTTTTGTGGATGTAATGTATTAAATTTTGAAGCAGTGGTTCTTCTGTCCGACCGGTCATTCCCCACTTGGCAACTTCGCCATTCCCTACCAGTGGGGAATTCCCCACATGTTAAGAACTACTGGTCTAGAATATCATGTCTAGAAACGAGAAAAGAAACATAACGTCCGGTGGGCGGAAGTTGATTCTGCATTTCTCACGCAAACGGTGTTTTTATCGAACAACGTATAAATCACTCTGCGAGTAAGAACATGCACGTGCAAAAGAAAATAGATAGTAATTATGTAACTGCTACTCTCATCATGTGGGCAAAACGAACGCGCACATATTCGAGGCAATGGTTAAATCCTTAGGAAATGACCTCCAGGCTGTAATGAATTGGGGCCATACATAGATAGTAACTTTTAATGGCGCAAAGACAAAGCTCATTTCCTTCAATAACTACAAGAAACCTCTTCAACCACCGATTGTTATGGCAAATAACACCCTACATGAGTTCAACATTCAAACTCCTTGGCCTAACATTCATATGAATTGAAACAAATACATAGAAGTCATTGGCAAGGCTGCTGCAAAGAACATGGGCTCCCTCTACCGTGCTGGTAAACTCCTCACACCTGACATTATCCTGTATCTCTACAAAGCCACCATCCGCCCATGCATGGAGTATTGTTTCCACATCTGAGCTGATGCATCATCCACTAGTCTCTCTCTCCTTGACAAGGTCCAAAAAAGAGTCACCAACTTAATAGATCCCTCACTATCCACCAAGCTCCAGCCCCTGTCCTATCGCCGCCATGTTGCATCCTTGTGCCTGTTTTACAAGTACTTATATGGATTGTGCTCTGATGAACTTGCTGCTCTAGTTCCCCCACAACGTAAATTCACTAGACCAACTTGACAATTAGCCAAATCCCATCCATTCACTGTGGAGGTCCCCAGATACCGAAGAGCCTTCTACTCCAATAGCTTCTTTCCTCGTGCGGAAGGTCTCTGGAACTCCCTCCCTGCTCCATGTTTCCCCGACTGTTCTGACATGCAGAAATTTAAAACTAATGTAAACATACATCTCGCGGCACAGCTCTCAACTTAGGATGACCTCCATAACTTATACCCTATCTCGCAGTCGCCCCTTACGTCTACAGTGGCGGCCTGCCTTGTTTGTGGTGAACTATGTAAAAATTAGTTAATCAACTAATACTTTAAATAGTCTGCGTCGATTGATCTCATCGATTAATCCCTATGTAGATTCTATCTATCAGGAAGAAGATGACAATATGGCAGATAACAGCACTGTCCACACGTGGAGATCCAATAAAGTCACTAGGCTCATAACGCTAAGAATGTACAGCAAAATAAATGTGTTTTCTGTGTTAATCAAGGGAGGCGCGATAGCGCTCTATCCCTTAATAGACTTCAAAAACGGCCTATGCTGGAAATCTCATTTCTTTGATCAATCATAAACCAAATTAGTTAAAACTTTGCACAACATTTTTATTTGATAGGTTCTATGAGTGTGTAGAATTTCAGCATCATTAGTCAAGGCAACCCAGAGATCCAGAAGGGTCAGGCATGATTTTGTGTTATCCGTGTGTACGTTCGTACGTATGTGCCACCCTGTATCTCATCAACTATTTGATGAATTCAGCTGATTTTTGGCAAAGATAGAGGTTCTAGGGTCTAGTTGATAGCATTTTAATTTCAGTTTACCATATACCTTAGTTTTCTAGAATTTTTTTTTTTTAAACTTAAAAATGACCATTGTATTGAGGCATAGCCTTTACAAAAGTAGTGACATTCCATGATAAATGCCAGTATACTGAAATCATATGCCCTTAATAGGGTTAAGATGAAAATTAATATACACTAAATGTACGAAAGCAAGGAAATTCCCACATTTTTACACTTTTATTGTCATTAAGGGTATGCGAGCAAAACAGGGCTATGTATTTTAGTGGTAGGAATTATTCTTCAGCGCACCTCACACACTTCATCCACTCATGCATAGAGATTTATACTGTAGTGATGTGATAAGGAAATGGTTTGGTTGATATGTAGTCATGATAAATGATAATAAAAGTGTAAAAATTTGGGAATTTCCTTGCTTGTGTACATTTAGTGTATATGAATTTTCATCTTAACCCTATTAAGGGCATATGATTTCAGTATACTGGCATTTTTCATGGAATATGTTTATATTTCGATTTATTAGTATGCAACCTAAAGAGTGCTCGTCTTGTTATATTATTATTTTTATATTTCTGTGTATTTTTAAAGGAGGTCGAATATTTTACATTCGTTTGTCACTGAAATATTTTCTTCTTTTCAATATGACGAAAATCAAACCAGAATGATCCTAGTTTTCCACCGAAACAATAAATCCATAAATACATCAAATAAACTAAGATGGCGGTATCGATTGGTTGACGAAATAGCAGCGGAAATGGTGGGAGGTCGTCGTACGCATGCGCACATGAGATACCGTTGCAAGTGTAAGGAACGGAAAGGCCCGGATGTAATAATCAACGCTACACCTCACATCTGCTCACCTGACTAGCTCTGAAGCGTGGGAGAGGGAGGGTTGCGTGGGTTGGGTTGGGGGGGGGGGCACACCTAATTGGCCGGTGCAACCAGGACATGTATCGCGCCAATTCTTCGGGGCAGGAGAACATCACTGGAAATTTGAACTTATTAGCGCGTAGAGCTTTCGGCGGGAAACGGCAGCAATGGCGAGCGTTTGGGAAGCTTTGAGGGTAGGTCTTTTTTGGCTGGGTAAGCAGAGACGAAAAGAATAAAGAGAAAGGAGGTTAGAAATATGAAAGGGAGAAAAGGGAGATGAGGGTGAGACAGAGAGAAAGAGAGAGAGAAAGAGACATACAGATTGAGTGAACCTGAGATAGAGAGACAGGGGGAGAAAGCAGCTTACTAGGGAATACTGAAATTCTCCGCTCTATAATAAAGACAAAGGTACCTTTATTTATATATATATATATATATATATATATATATATATATATATATATATATATATATATATATATATATATAGTAAGCAATGAAAATGACGATTCCCCCCGGGGATGAAACACGGGAGCCTCTGTGTAGCTTGATTGCCATATATATTTTCATTGCTTACTACCTAGCTCTACTTACGTATCGAGCGCTGTTGAAGTAAATACTGAAAACTGATACATAAAAAAAAATTATATCCCCTTATAATATTTTATGTGGATACATGAAGTACTAATATATATATATATATATATATATATATATATATATATATATATATATATATATATATATATGTAATTCCATCCCGCCATACAAAAGTTAGCGAGTAAAACACGTGTCATATGGTTATGAAGCTTTGAATATAGGTCTTTTAGGCTTGGCAAGCACTGACGAAAAGATTTTTTTAAATAGGGAAAACGGATGCAGATAGAGAGAAACATCGAGAAAGAGAGAGAGAAAGAGAGAGAGAGAACAGAAGTGAAGAAAGAGGCTCACGATGAAATACTAGAATCCTAACTTTAATAATAAAGCCCTATGTGTATTTATTTGTATAAATAGATGAAAGAATAAAATAATATGACGTTTTGAATTAAAAAGGAAACAACGAATGCCTTAAGAACTAAACGTTTGCGCCCAACTGTTGCGTTGGCTTTTTCTAAGAGCGAAAAATACGTTTCGCGAAACTGTTGCGTGGGCTTTTTCGAGAGCAAAAAATGCTAAAACCATTTTTCGCTACTGAAAAAGCCCACGCAATAGTTGGGCGAAACATTGAGTTCTTAGGTTTTCCGCTGATATTTGTATATAAGCGAATATATATATATATATATATATATATATATATATATATATATATATATATATATATATATACTTTCATTCTGTCACGCAAAAGTACGCGAAAAAAACACGTTACGTTTTCAAGCCCCAGGACAAAAGCATTTCAAATGGTTTTGTGAAGCGAGAAAGCAAATAGTAAGCCAGACAACAATCTTAGACATACCCCGCCGTCTGAAAGGATTTCAGAAATATATTATCAACTCGATAATAAAAAGTCAACGGTAGTTGTTTATTTTCTTTATTATTCGACGGAAAATCAAGAAGTTCGTAAAACGTTCGTGAAACCTATGGAACATTTATTATTTTTTTATTCTAATACAAAAAGACTATCAGAAAAATTGAAAAATTAAAAAAGTTGAATTAAACAAACGAATTCTGTTATGTTTAATAATGTTTGCATAAATGTACATATATATAAATATATATACACTAAATATATATGTAAATATATATATACACACACACACATATATATATATATATATAGTGGTAAAGGATTTTGAATCCAGCGTTCAAATCGTTCGCCCGGCGGTACAGTTATATAAGCCACACTACCTATTGTCGGTGAATATGAATCATATATGTCAGTTGATGATAAATATTTATTTATATAAAATAATTGTAATATATATTGTTACACCGGCCGTTCTTACACAGGAGAAACTACACCGGTTGTCACTATGAATAGTGCGAGTCACCAGAAGACAAAGCACAGTCTTGTAACTGTCTAGCCAAGAGCTAGTCACATCCTTACTTTGTTAATACACTTGTTAAACAAACCATCGACTTGACTTCCTTTATTTATTATTTACTGTGGGACAACTTCACAACATATATATATGTCGGTGAATATGAATCATATATGTCAGTTGATGATAAATATTTATTTATATAAAATAATTGTAATATATATATATATATATATATATATATATATATATATATAAGTATAAATTTTTATTTATACGTATAAATTTTTATTTATAAATTTTTATTTATACAAACATTATTGGTTACATATGTGCATTTCTCGAAAATTCTTGGTCTGATGAGGTTGACTTTCTGGGAAAAGTGCAACCGAAACATGTATGCACATATGTAACCAATAATGTTTGTATAAATAAAAATGTATACTTATAAACAGCTCTACTTGTTATTGAGCACTTTTATAAACACTTGAGTTTCTACGGATTTACATTTACAGAAACTAATACAATACATGTACGATATATATATATATATATATATATATATATATATATATATATAGAGAGAGAGAGAGAGAGAGAGAGAGAGAGAGAGAGAGAGAGAATGAAAAGAATAATGTGTATATGTGGCGACTAGGACACATTGAGATCATAGTTTCGTTTGGAAGAAGAAACGATGCTGATAATGAGTACAGATTGTAATTTTAAGCTTTGTTTGTTTTGTTGCTTTATTGTTTATAATTTGTTTTATTAGCACTGAAGATAGCCACACTAAGAAATAAATGCACAGGGGCATTTTACATATATTTTGGTGTAAGCCAAAACAATTGTATGCTGAGTAAAAACATGTTTTTTGTAAAACGATGTGATAATGGTAAAAAATTAAATAAAAAATATTATGCATTATTAAATGAAAAATTTCTCTGATGACCAGCGATGTTAGTATAAAAGCTATGTATTTTCTTGATTGAGTTGTGAAACGCGCGTAAAATATGAAAAAAAAATGGATAAAAATAAACCTAATTTTTGCTCATAAGACGAAGTGAAAAATACAGGATTCGTCGAAGTCGGAAACTGAGAAAATTGAGAAAAATAAATGAATGAAAATTTTCATTTTAATATATATATATATATATATATATATATATATATATATATATATATATATATATATACAGGGTGGGCAAAAATAACGGTCCTATTTTTAAAAATTCATAACTTTTTTATTTATTGATTTTTTTTATTTTTTTTTTTAGAATAAGTAAAGGACCCTTTCCGAAGCAAGCATGAGCCGTATTAGCCCTAAGGAACGTACCCTCATTTAGAAAACATTATTTTTGCTTAAAAAACTCAAAACAGTGTAAAAAACAATACTTTAGTTTTTGTAAGTTTTAAGAAGTGTTTTTCGGCTAAAATTTGTTTTGTTTATTTCAAAAAATCTCGGAAGGGTCAGTCTACACACACATAAAGTTTGGTGAGTTTAACTTTTATTTTGTGGAAGTTATTCAAATTCAAGTTATTCAAATTTAAAGATAGGACCCTTATGTTGGCCCACCCTGTATATATATATATATATATACCTAAAATTATATAAAGATAAAAGTTATAGAAAAATTAGTTCAAAGCAACAGTTAATATTTGACGCAACACCTTGGCCATTTCACTAGGAGAAAATGTACTATCTGTTCTGGTACTACAGTTCATCATTTCTGTCCTCGATCATCGACAATCCTTCTAGGCCGAGGCAATTTTAATTTTTGTTCCGCTTTTCGAAGAGCTGGATTTTTCCTTCATTTCAAACCGGCCTTGTTTCAACTTTGCACCTGTGAGAAGGCAAGTAAATCAGGAACTGACATTTTATTTGATTACGCTGGAGACATCTTAGGTCCGTTCAGCTTTTCTTTTGGCAAAGCTGTGAAAGAAAAGAGTAGAGATCAATAAAGAAAAAAGTGTAATTTACACGGATGAACCAAATTTTTAAATATTCTACTGCTTCTATTCATAGTTTTACTGCACCAGTTTGTAGATGTTCTTTCTCTGTGCCAATTAAACGTCCTTTTAGTCCGGAACCAACTGTAAGTTTATCAATTCATCTTTGCGCAAAATCACGATTGGATTTCGTTATTTTCTGTATTCATGTCGAGTTATGTCTATACAAACAAAAATTATTTTTCTTTTCAAATTAGACGCGTCTGTCTGATGGGAAAGAGAAACACTGATTGGCAAGATTTATGCCGATGTCTTGAGAACAGTAATCGGCTTTTGTTGAGAAAAAATCTGCAAAGTATACAAATAAAATTTGTTACCCGAGTAGGAATACAGAA
>OY744533.1:5483492-5485992 GCA_963556195.1 Sepiola atlantica | reverse complement strand
AAGAGGGGAGACAAAGCCTGGGAGGGTGGACCTCCTAGAACTGCACAGGACAGCGTGCAGTATCCATCGGAACAGATACTACACTTTGATCTTAGCCAAAAGGCTAAGAACAAGATTGTGTAAGCGTATGTTGGATAACGCAAAGCTATTTGCAATAGTTATTAAAAGAAGGGAACAGTACTGGAAATGCGCATACAGACTGATAAGGTTCTTGAATATTCAAAACCCGAATTAATCTTTCTAAACAAAAACAAGAGAACTTGCTTAATCATTGATATAGCCTGCCCCTTCGAAAAGCCACCATAAATTGCTTAAACAGATTGACGAGACAATTTCTTTTCCAAGTCTGCAAAAGGTTCGACTGTTGGGAACAGCAAAAGTGTTAAGGTATAGCTTGAATGTCTAAGGTCAATGGAATTGACTTAATGTTCAGAAAAGAAAACTCCAACTAAAAACATCAAAAAGTTGAGACTACTATTAAATAATGATAACAATAAGCATAAGAAGAAGATTTGATTTCTGAGAACTTTAACTGAAGTAAAATAAAACAAAAAATAGAAGAAGATGGGTTAATTCAGCCGATTTAATATTTGCTGTAAAACAATAATGAAGATGTGGGAGACTGAAAAGGGGTTGAGTCACTTTCGCTAATTTATCGTGCCCATTCTAGCCGATTGTCTTTAACGGTCAACCGCCTGAACCACTAGTCTATGATGCATCCTGTTTACGTGATAAATCTCTTTACGAACATAATTAAACATCAAGACTACTAGCTGACGTACACACACATAGTTTACATGTTTGCTTAAACAATATTTTTTAATTACTTTGTGAAAATACAATTGTCGTCGTTGCGTCCCCTTCACTGTGTCTTTCTTGTGCCCTACTCCAGACTGAGTAGTAAATATCTTCAAAGACAAACGTCGATACACAATTCCACGTTGGCAAATCCGGGACGGCGACGCGAGCGAGCGAACGAACGGGCGAGGTAGTCTAATTGCTTTCATTTAAGGCCAGTAATTGCTGCGAATTCTATCTTGTTAGCGCAACTCGCGCGCACACGGCACAAAATGGCTGCGCCTCTCGCTTTTACTGAAGGTAAAAACAACGGGGCACGCAGAGATGTGATGTATTTTCGCGCTAAAAATGTTTCGTATTAACACGTGCGAAGCACAAGTGTTCATTAAGGAAAATAACCTAATGGACTTGGCACATACGCTACAGTAATTAGTGCCAACGTCTTCAGTAGCTTTTATTTTACGTGTTTTCTATATATGATACAGAAGTAACCACGAATTATATATATATATATATATATATATATAACATGTTTGTAAAATGGTAGGAAAAATCCCAGCAGAGTGCTCGATTAATTAAGAATTAAAGTTAAAAATTAAGAGCATAATATTTATTTATTCTGGTACAGAAAAATTAGTACAACATTCGTACCGTCGGTTTCAAGCACGGAAGGTCTTACCCATCCGGCTCTCTTCAGCTTCTGTTGTCATCTGTTTTGGAAATGTGAGGTCACATGACACTCTCGTTGGGACGCGTTATTTGCTCAGTGTGTTGTGTGTGTTTGTTTAAATTTAAATTTAGTGTAATAAGACCGATGAGATTTAAAACACGAGGGAATTCAAGATATATATAAAATTTAAACAAACACACACAACACACTGAGCAAATAACGCGTCCCAACGAGAGTGTCATGTGACCTCACATTTCCAAAACAGATGACAACAGAAGCTGAAGAGAGCCGGATGGGTAAGACCTTCCGTGCTTGAAACCGACGGTACGAATGTTGTACTAATTTTTCTATACCAGAATAAATATATATATATATATATATATATATATATATATATATATATATATGCACGCTCAAACTTGAGTTGAGCACGGTTCTGAAGAAGAACAGTAATATATATATTGTGTATTTAGGCAGTATATTTTCATTTTTTCTTTAAAATAGTTTATCCCAAACAAGGCAGGCCGCCACTGTAGACGTAAGGGGCTACTGAAAAAAGGGTGCAGGTTTGGAGGGGTCGACCTAAATTGGGAGCTGCGCAGCGAGATGTCTTTTTACATTAGTTTTTAATTTCTGCATGTCAGTATCGTCAGGAAAACAGAGAACAGAGAGGGAGTTCCAGAGTCAAGAATAAAAAGCTCTTCGGCATCTGGGGACCCCCGTAGTGAATGGATGGGGTTTGGCAGATTGTCGGGTTGGTCTAGAGAATTTACCTCGTAGGGGTGTACCAGAGCAGCAAGCTCATCAGAGCACAATCCATTTAAGTACTTGTAAAACAGGCACAAGGAAGCACCATGGGACAGGGGCTGGAGCTTGGTGGATAGTGAGGGACCTATTAAGTTGGCGACTCTTTTAAGCAAACATTATTAAATAACACGGAGTGTTTTTGCGTGATAAGACATTTATTTTTTAATTCACCGTCTATTTAGTGTTCTGATTAATTGCTGTATGAAAGTCACATGTGTTTCTTGT
>OY744533.1:5470992-5478492 GCA_963556195.1 Sepiola atlantica | reverse complement strand
GTGTATGTTTGTTTAGATTTAGTGTAAGGAAAGTTTAATAAGGTTTGGAAAAAAGGGGAAGGGTGAAAAGTAACAGGTGAGATTTAAACCGGGGAAGATTTAAAGAGATATAAAAAAATTAAAATTTAAAAAATAATTCTATATGAATCCCGTGAACGAATATTATAAGTATCGTATATTTGGCCGTTACTGTTTTTGGTTTGGGGGTTTAATGGTGTGTCTTCTAAAGGAATTAAAGAGAGAGGAAATGGGTTTAAGGATTAAAGAGGTTAAAAAGAACAACAATATATATATATATATATATATATATATATATATATATATATATATATATATATATATATATATAAAATAAACAATAACAAATATTTTATATTTGAAGCTCCTCGTTAAAAAGTAGAGCACTGTAAAATGGTAGTAGTAACACAGTGTAGCGTCACTTGCTTTATATGCATCGTTCCTTCACTTATAGAAGTTTGAATGCCTGTACGCTTCGCCGCCGTTAATGTGTTAAAATTATCATTGTTTATAAGCTGTTCAGAACTGGCCTAGCGGTTAGCGACGTTGGACTGGGGTTGGAAAATACTTGTAGTCCAGGGTTTCGAATGGTGGTGAATAGTCGTACTTCTATGCTGATGAGTCTTGATTGAAAAGAGACGAAACGTATACGTCCATAGATAAACAATAACAAATATTATATATATATATATATATATATATATATATATATATATATATATATATATATATATATATATATATGAGAGAGAGAGGGAGAGTTATGTGTTGCCTCTGAAATGTGTCACGTGTCAGTTTTATTGAAAGGTCGTGACGGGTTTTTGTATATTAACAATAATTATTTAGACAAAAAGGAACATTCAAAAGCGTTATTATGAACTCGTCGATCTATAATAAAGACAAATGTGTATTATAATTATTTCATTTAGCAAAAAAATGTTTCGTTTTATTCAATCTTTTTGTATTGAAAGAAAAGCATCAAACCCCCGTTGCTATTAAACGAAGCAGAACCGCTCAAACTACCCCGTCGAAAAACACGCTTGATTACCCGTGTCACAACACCACAACGAAAACACCTACTTCAGAAAGCAAGAGTTACCGTTTCTCCTTCTTAAATTTCGTGTTAAAAATGCCAAGTCCAGCGTCGGTCTGCTTTCTAGATAAATCTTCTATTGTATCAAGTAGATTTTTGGGGTTTTTTTTTTAATTTAATTCTACTTATTTTTATTAAAACCCACCAACCTACAATAAATGACATTACTTCTGAATAATAACTCTCTCTCTCTCCTCTGAATTTAGACAAATTTTAGTTAATAACTCGAATACAGTACATTCTTAAACCAATAAAACAATTAAAAATACTCGAAGCTATCTTTATTAAGACCCAAAACAATCAATAACATAAAAATACACATTGCTATTTATTATAAAGTTGAGGATTATTAATAGCAAGACTATGCACCCTCGGGATGATACATTTGCTAGTAGTAATAGTAGTAGTAGTAGTAGTAGTAATAATAATAATAATAATAATAATAATAATAATAATAATAATAATAATAATAATAATAATAATAATAATAATAATAATCAAAATTAGAAAAAAAAACTTAATAACAGTTTTAAATTATAAAAATTGGATAGAATTATTAGGTTTAAATACTTTACTAAATCGAAATATATATATATATATATATATATATATATATATATATATATATATAAAGTGTTGTACTAAAAGCGAACTTTCCTTTCCATTCTTCTTCATACATACATATATATATATATATATATATATATATATATATATATATATATATATATATATTTAAATAAATTTTTCGTGGTACAAAATTTAATAACGGCGAGGAATGCAGACGTTTGGGACATTTTTTCGGGGGTAGAATGAAATTGAACAGGTATAAAAACGAGAGGAAATTAAACAAAATAATGAATGTACTAAGCCGGCTGTCGTCCACACTCATCAGAGTATTAACGTGGAAGTAATTAAATACGACTAAAAACTTAAAAGAAATTCATAATGAAAACTAGTGACAAGTTTGGGAGAGAGAAAAATTTAGGGAGGAGGGTCACAAGTTGATCACATTAAGTCCTAAAAGCCACTCATTTTGTTTACAAAGGGAGGGTTTTATTGACTTGATATACATGGCTTCCAGGACTTTGAGGTGGAATAGAGAATGTGATCTACTTATGACAGAAAACCAGTCACTAGTGTACGTCGACGCACATTCGGCGCTATTTATAAGATGGTCAGCAATAGCAGACCCGGATGTATTGACTAAATTATTTAAATTATTTAGTCGGCCCCGGCGTATGGCAGGGGGATGTGTTGTTTTATTCTGGATTCAAACCTTTGCACTGTTCTTCCAACGTATACAGCATCGCACCGACATTTAAATTGATAAATAATATTACTGATATGTTGGGGTGGGAGAACATCCTTATGAATAGATTTGAGCAACGGTCGAGCAGATAAAAACAATTCTAGGATTAGATGCCTGGTAACACCGACGCACAGCTACAGAAATTTGATTAGCAAATGTCATGCTAATATTACCCAAGCAAGGTAATCTGAGGTACGCCGGGCATTTTGGAGGACCAAAAAGTTTAGGCTTGTTAAAGTGAGCGATCTTAGTTAAGATATTAGAATTATCAATATCGAGATGGTACCCATTTTCAACAAGCACCTCTTTAATAAATTCAATCTCCGAATCAATCAGGGATTCAGAGCAAATCTTTAAGGCACGATGAACCAAACATTTAATCAGATTTATTTTTCTTTGTATGGGACAAAAAGAGTCCCAGTGACAATATAAACCAGTAAATGTAGGTTTGCGGTAAACAGATGTAAGAAACAATGAATCAGATTTATGCACTAGTACATCCAGAAAAGGGAGGGTGAAGTTGTGTTCCCTCTCACAAATGAACTTTAAGGCTGGGTGTAATTAAGTGCATTAAGGAATAATATGGAATCTGACTCATTGTTAAACACGCAAAATGTATGATCTACATATCGAAACTAAGTAAGTGGTTCATTGATACGGACCAAAAGATTATGCTCGTGAAAACCTACGAAGATATTGGTCAACGCAGGACCAAGGGGTGACCCATAGAAATGCCGTCGATTTGCTGATACATGACATTATCAAAACTGAATTCGACAGACATGGTAGCAAACTGCATCAGTTCTACGAAGACCTCCTCAGAAATAATAGGACCAACTGAGAAACCGCGATATAAAATATCAGCACAAATATCGATGGTTTCTTGTAAGGGAACGCATGTAAATAAACTGCTGATGTCGAAAGAACACATAAACGTATTCTCAGCAGAAAAAGGGCAATTGCGTATATATTCAGCAAAAGTGAATGAATCTTTAATACAGTTGGCCGAATATACTTCAAGCACAGGTTGAAGCAATTCGGCCAACCATTTAGCTAACTGATGCTGAACCGACCCGACCATAGAGAGAATCGGTCTTACGGGTATATTTTCCTTATGTGTTTTGGTAGGCCGTAAAGACGTGGTCTTATAGACCCTATTGGTCGGATTATAGCGTATATTTTCCCAGGAAGAACACCTTTCTTAACCAATTTAAGCAATCCTTTTAGTCAACACATCCGGAATCACATAATCACCGTTGCGATAATTTATTTCGAACCTCCGGCCTTTTCAATCACCTAAGCGCGGAGATAACATATTTTGAAATGAAAAAAGAGAAATTCACACTCACTATTCAATACACATATAGATAGAGGGGGGAAATTGTGCGATTTATAACGGAAGGCATATAGTGAGGGGGAAAGAGAGTGACAACATATTTAATACATATATGGAGAAAGGGGGAATTGAACGATTTATAACGGAAGGCGTATATTGAAGAGAGAAAGAGGCTGACAACATATTTAATATATTGAGAGAGGAAGAGATTGAAAGATTTATAACGGAAGTCATATAGTGAGGGGGAAAGAGAGAAATACATATATAGTATATGTATTCCGCACAATTTCCCCCTCTCTATATATATGTATTGAATAATGAGTGGGAATTTCTTTTTTTTTTTCCAAATATGTAATTTTCTCGCTTAGCTACTTGAAAAGGCCGGAGGGTCGTGTGTGTGAAGGGGAGTTTTGGGTGGCCTTTGAAATCTAGCAAGTGTCAGTTTTATTGAAAGAGTGTCGTGACGGGGTTCTGTATATTATTAATAATTGTTTCATTTAGCAAGAAAACGTTTCGTTTTATTTAAGCGTTTTGTATTCAATGAAAAGCACCGACGCCCCGTCGCTATCAAGCGAAGCACAACTGCGTATGTTCAGTTGAATTAAAAAGAAACGATGAACCGTTCTCACAATATCCCTATCAAGAAATACGCTTGATTACCCGCGTCACAACACCAAAGCGAAAACACCTACGTCAGAAAACAAGAGCTGCTTTTTACCTGTCTTTAGGTATGTGTTAAACGTATCAAGTCCCACGTAGATGTGCCTTCAAGATACGTTGGAAGATTAAACCTATATAAAGAAAATCATGGGTGAGTATACAGAGTAGACATCATTTCAAGTCTTTTTTATTTTTTCATATATAGATTTTTTTCATGGAAATCGCTCCAGAGAAGGCATGAAGCCACTTAATGTAAGTAGCTAAAAAGGTACTACTTCAGGTCAAAAACTAGCAACCGATAAGTGTTAGGTGGATAGATTCAGACCTAGAAAACAAAAATGATTCCCCCTTTGTCAAAAACATCGCTCATGGAATGTTATGACTAAAGAACAAATAAAGGAAGCGAAAGTTACGAGGCTACGAATAGTAAAGCCAAGGTAAACTTTCTACTTTCCTTGGGTTTAGGGTTAGGGTTAGGGTACGGGTAAGGTTAGGGTTAGGGTTAGGGTTAGGGTTAGGGTTAGGGTTAGGGTTAGGGTTAGGTAAGGTTAGAGTTAGTGTTAGGGTTAGGGTTACGGGAGGGTTAGGGTTAGGGCTAGGTAAAGTTAGAATTACGGTTAGGGTTAGGGTTAGAGTTAGGGTTATGTTATGGTTAAGGTTAAGTTAGGGTTAGGTTAGGGCTTAAGGTTAGGGTGTAGGATTAGGGTTATTTTAGGGTCAGGGTTAGGGTAAAGGTTAAGTTAGGGTTAGTGTTAGGTTAACGTGTTAGGGTTAGGGTTAGGTTAGGGTAGAGTAAGGGTTAGGTTAGGGTTGAGGTTAGCTTACTGGTTAGGGTTGGGGTTTGGGTTAGGGTTAGGGTTAGCGTTTAGGGTTAGTTTAAGGGTTAAGGGTTAGTGTTAGGGTTAAGGGTTAGGGGAAGGTTAGGGTTAGGATTAGTGTTTGGGTTAGGGTTAGGGTTAGGTTTTAGTTAGCGTTAGGGTTAAGGTTGCGGTTATAGGTTAGGGTTAGGGTAAAGATTAGGGTTAGGTTAGGTGTTAGGTTTAGGTTAGGGTTAGGGTTAGGGTTAGTGTTAGGGTTTGGTGTTACTGTTAGTGTTAGTGTTTAGGGTTAGTATTAGGGTTAGGGTTAGGGTAAGGGTTTAGAGTGTTGGTCAGGGTTAGGGTAAAAAGCAAACAAAACATTTCGGTTCGTATTGTGTAGATTGTTTGGTTAAGAATATTAATTGTTATCATCATTTCTGATGACTCAAAGAAAAAATACCCGCGTTGACTTTTTATTATGGAGTTTAGGATTTCTTACGGAATTCATTGCAAGCGGTTGGGTGGGGGTATGTTCGAAGTTATTGTCTGACGAGCTATTTGCTTTCTCCCTTTCCCTCATCACTTGAAATGATTTTGCTCGGGGGTTAGAAAAAGGCATATGTTTTTACTAACTACCTTTTTCGTGACGGGATGGAGGTGCATGTATTTATTTATATACAAATAACAACACATTGGTCTGTATTATAGATGAAAAAGTTTATAACAAAACTATTTGTTTAAATTATTCCTTAATAGCTTTTTTGAAAACAATAGCGTAAAAATAAATGTGACTGAAAGAATGTTCAAGAGACAAAAGATTTTCTATTGAACAATTTCGTTTAGTTCATTAATATTTATTCAATAAATAACAACAAATAATAGTTAAATAATAAAATGTATCGCAGGCCGAGAGCAGGCTCAAGGCGTTTCCACGATGAAGAGGCGCTGGTAAAGTCAAGTTTATTCATAATCGCCCCCAAGGCTTGTAGCTGGGCTTCTCCCTTCACTTGTCCCCTCAGCAATCGGTTGGAACACAAATCTGTCGAGAAGACTGACATATATTTATTGCTTGCGGTCTTCTAGGGTCTGTTGCCGATTCTGTTACGGACGAAAGAGCAAAGGTGTGAACAGAAGTCGCATTCAATATAAGGAAACACCATCGGATCATCGAGCCATTTGGCATTACTTCTGTCGAGCCCAACTGGTCAGAGGATTGACAAGACTCCAGCGATGTTTAGGACACGTCGTCAATATCATTAAGTATCTAGGAAAAACAATTTCAATACAAAAAAAAACGAATCCGTTTATTTACACAATACCAACTTAAGTTTTTTTGATAGAAATAGTTTCAAAAACGTTCAGGAGAAAAAAGATCAGCAATCTGAATATATAATTTATCCGAATATATAAGCAATTCTACAATTTTGTTTCACTAAAATAAATCGTGTATCATCGGCCATTTTGAATTATTTTTTACTTGTTTCAATTCTTCTGATTTTATTTTTTATTATTTTCTTTTTTACTTATCATTTTTATTTTCAGATGTTTTTTCGAGGTTGTCCGAACCTAATTGACGCTTTCCGCTTATAAAATATAAAAATTGCAAAATAAAACAAGAAACATAGTTACGTTCAAGCTAAATTTATATATATATATATATATATATATATATATATATATATATATATATATATATATATATATATATATATATGTGTGTGTGTGTGTGTTTATATCGTGCTGTTTGTATTTTTAATTTTTTTTCGATAAATCAAAATATTTTCAGAGTCATGAACGGTCAATTATGTTGAATTACGCTTCGTCGGAATGGTATTTTAAATCATTTCACAACTGAGTGTACGCAATTACAACAAAACGATAATCTATAAACAGATAGACACACACACATACACATACATAAATATACACGCTGAGTAGCTATATAAATATAGGTAGGTGCAGTATAAAAATACACTTATGGCAAGTTAGCTACACAGATTCTATGGGTGTGTAGGTTTTACTAGTGTTTATTTCAGCACAGGTGAATGAGTGCGATCACAGAGGACCTTGCTGTGTGTAAAACGGAGAGGGCCACAGAGAGTGTTGTGGAGTAATATGACACCGGGGTGAGATTTGACAGGTGAGGTTTAAAGGGGTTAAGGCTCAGAACGATATGCGTAGAGAGGCCAGAGATGTGACGGCATGTGGGACGAAAACGAGAAAGAACGGTTAGATTTTGAAGCAGACCGAAATTTGGACGTCGGCGTGAACGGTCGCTGAA
>OY744533.1:5453492-5465992 GCA_963556195.1 Sepiola atlantica | reverse complement strand
ATCCGTAAATTGCAGAAGTGCCACGTTTTATTATAATTTCCTAAAAAATAGAAGAAAAGAATAAAGAGAATGCTTTTGAGGTTTTTTTTTTATTGCTAATCCCTATTTTCGTAGGACCGCTTTGCTCCCATAAATGTCCATTCTAGGGTTATACGAACGTAGCTATTTTAGGTTGTTATTCCCTATAAAATTAAAAATAATAAAAGAAACTGACAAATTTACGAGACGTTTAAATGTCGCCGAACATCAGTGAACCCCCATTAAATGTCAAACACATCTTTATATGAGTTCATTTTTGTCGATAATATCTATTGTTTATTCAATCACAAATACAAGTTATTTATCTACCTCCCACAGCGGTAAGATGTGACACAAGGTCGGGAAAGTGGGATTTGAAAAGCCAGCGCCCGAGAAGGTGAGCACTCCGGCCATTTAAAAATTGCCTGTGCAGCCCCGTCGGCATTCCCCGGTAGGGGGCGCCTCAGGCAGTAAGCAATAAACTTACTCCTCCCCAAAGAGGGGAGGCAAAGTATCCATCGGAACAGATATTACACTTTGATACAACTTAAAAAGAATATTCGACAAATGTGTATCCTTACACTGTATGCTAATCCACCCAGAATCAAAAAAAGAGATTCTACTTTTTTTTGTTTAAAGGCGATTACATGTAAACAGCCTGGAGATATTGGCGGTATTTGTATAAAATAAACAAAAACAATGAAAAAAGACAATTTTTTCAGAATTTTGAGTTGGGGGATCAGTTTCGCATATAAATGTAACGTAAAATGATCACTCATTTCTGGTCCACTTCGTGATGTCCCTTTTAAATTTGGCAGTTGAAAGGAGCATTTAGAATAATACAGCGACACAGTAAATGCTTACATAAACGGACTATATACTTATTAAAATACATATTAAAATATATATTAGTCCTGGGATTGAGTTATGTTAAAAAATAATTCTGTTTTAATTATTCTAATCAGCTGTAATTTATAATTAACTGAACAAGTCACCGATCTCTCTCTTAGCTATCTATCTATTTCTCTCAACCCCTCTATGTTGATTCAACTGCTTCCTAATATTTCATGATCTCTGTGAGCATTTAAAGAAAGAGGTGACTCGTTTCTCGGCAGTGCTATTTAGTTTATATACGTGTCTGCGCACCACAAAAGTATATGTAAATTAGATGGCAAATTAATAAGTCTCTTTACTTCTATATGAGAATAATAATAAATAAATACTTCTAAATAATAAAAATAATATAATAATAATAAATAAATACTTCTAAATAATAAAAATAATATAATAATAAAAAATAAATACTTCTAAATAATAAAAATAATATAATAATAATAAATAAATACTTCTAAATAATAAAAATAATATAATAATAATAAATAAATATTTCTAAATAATAAAAATAATATAATAATAATAAATAAATATTTCTAAATAATAAAAATAATATAATAATAATAAATAAATACTTCTAAATAATAAAAATAATATAATAATAATAAATAAATACTTCTAAATAATAAAAATAATATAATAATAATAAATAAATACTTCTAAATAATAAAAATAATATAATAATAATAAATAAATATTTCTAAATAATAAAAATAATATAATAATAATAAATAAATACTTCTAAATAATAAAAATAATATAATAATAATAAATAAATATTTCTAAATAATAAAAATAATATAATAATAATAAATAAATACTTCTAAATAATAAAAATAATATAATAATAATAAATAAATATTTCTAAATAATAAAAATAATATAATAATAATAAATAAATACTTCTAAATAATAAAAATAATATAATAATAATAAATAAATATTTCTAAATAATAAAAATAATATAATAATAATAAATAAATACTTCTAAATAATAAAAATAATATAATAATAATAAATAAATATTTCTAAATAATAAAAATAATATAATAATAATAAATAAATACTTCTAAATAATAAAAATAATATAATAATAATAAATAAATATTTCTAAATAATAAAAATAATATAATAATAATAAATAAATACTTCTAAATAATAAAAATAATATAATAATAATAAATACATATTTCTAAATAATAAATATAATATAATAATAATAAATAAATACTTCTAAATAATAAAAATAATATAATAATAATAAATAAATATTTCTAAATAATAAAAATAATATAATAATAATAAATAAATACTTCTAAATAATAAAAATAATATAATAATAATAAATAAATATTTCTAAATAATAAAAATAATATAATAATAATAAATAAATACTTCTAAATAATAAAAATAATATAATAATAATAAATAAATATTTCTAAATAATAAAAATAATATAATAATAATAAATAAATACTTCTAAATAATAAAAATAATATAATAATAATAAATAAATATTTTTAAATAATAAAAATAATATAATAATAATAAATAAATACTTCTAAATAATAAAAATAATATAATAATAATAAATAAATACTTCTAAATAATAAAAATAATATAATAATAATAAATAAATACTTCTAAATAATAAAAATAATATAATAATAATAAATAAATACTTCTAAATAATAAAAATAATATAATAATAATAATAAATAAATACTTCTAAATAATAAAAATAATATAATAATAATAAATAAATATTTCTAAATAATAAAAATAATATAATAATAAAAAATAAATACTTCTTAATAATAAAAATAATATAAAAGTAAAGAGACTTAGTACTTTGCCATCTAATTTACATATGTTTTTGTGGTGTGCAAACACGTATATAAATTAAAGTAAAGATATAAAACAGTTTAAAATTTTTTTACTGCCATCAAAGTAGAATAGATATTGGAAATGGCTATAACCCAACAGATCTTGGGGTGGTGTATCTATGTCCACGATATTCCTCTAAATTAATGAACGGATCATTATGAATAAGAAGAATACATACAAGTGGCCTTTAAAAAGCTAAGTTCTTAATTTTCTTTTATTCCTGAACTGTCTCTGTCTTTAATTTTACTAATTCTAATCATGTTACTTGATTTACTTGTATTTACTTGTGTTTTTTTAATTTAATTTTTAGTTTGAATTTACCTATTTTTTTTCCGTAGCTTTTATTGTATAAAGAAGAGGCAGGCCACATCCGGCTCGCGAAGGCTTAGCGTCCGGCCCGCCACCCTGCTATGCTTTATTATTGCAATACGGCCCGCGAACTTCCCAGTAAAACTCATCTCATTTTGTGAAATAGACGTAAAAGTATGTTTCAATTAAGATTTACAGTGGGATAAAAATGTATAAATATCAGCGAGCGATGATGCATGTATATTTCATTTTTCTTTAACTATTAATTTCAAATCCTTGGCCTGAGATAAAAATAGAAAAAGAGAAAGAGAGAGGCAAAGAGGAAACGAGAGACGAGGAAAGGGCATAAAATAGAACTTATGTGAGGTGTGTCAAAACGAATGCTGGATCAACTTGCTACTTCCCCTGTCATTATTTTTTATGATTCCAAAATGGCTCTTCGTCGGCGCCTTTTATAACATCACATACAGAAATCTCCCGAGAAAAAATATCAGATTTGTAGAGTGTTCAATGCAATTTTTGTGCAATTTATTCATGTAAACAAAATATAGTAATTCTGAGATTTCGTTTTTCACTCCGGCCCGCGATCTCATTCTAAAAGTGTCATTTGACCCTCCTCCTGAAAAGGTTGTCCGCCCCTGGTATAAAGGGTAAACAAGTTTTTCTCAGCTGTTATCCTACTGACTGTCTATCTCTTATCCGTGCTAACTTGTGAGAAGGAAACATATCTTCAATTTTGTTCCCTCTAATAAGTGTACAGTGAACTTATTCATCTACATATATATATATATATATATATATATATATATATATATATATATATATATATATGTTTTTACCTGCGGGGGCTCGGAAATACCCGATTAGTACACGGGCGCAGGCTATCCTCTCTCGGATTGTTGGACCCGTAGACCTTGAAAAAGAATACATATAAGTGCCTAACTGCATCGTACCATAAACTCACATTTCTAATTGTTCTGTAGATAGACAAATATTTATAAAATACAGACACATTTTATCATATGGCTTGATAAGATCTAGGATATAAAAATAATTGCATTTGTATACTTATATTTATATATATATATATATATATATATATATATATATATATATATATATATATATATTTCTAACTTCAAGAACTATATTTGCATATATATTTGCATATCTCTCTCTCTCTCTCTCTCTCTCTCTATATATATATATATATATATATATATATATATATATATATATATATATATGCGTGCGTCAAAGATGTTGTCAATTTCTCTATTCAATAAGTGCCAATCTGCGCCAAACATCGACCGGACTCTACTTATATCGTCTTTTACAACTTGACGTGCTTTTCTACTTCTATCGTAATTCGACCATCGGGGTTAATACCATCAAAATCAGTAAGAAGAAAAGAAAAAAACTATAAGACATTCTCGTCTGACGAAAGCTTGCAAAAAAAATTAACGAAATGATGTTTTTATTTAAATTGCACCATGTATTGATTTTTAAAAAAATCACTTTTATATATATATATATATATATATATATATATATATATATATATATATATATATACATATATATATATATACATATATATATATACATATATATATATATATATATACATATATATATATATATATATACATATATATATATACATATATATATATATACATATATATATATACATATATATATATATACATATATATATATATATATATATATACATATATATATATATATATATATACATATATATATATATATATATATATATATATATATATATATATATATATATATATATATATATGGTTGGTGGTGTATGAAGCATTAAAAACGATGTTGTTGTTGTTGTTTTAAAGTTGTTTCTATTTTGATATTTCGACCAGTCCTCTGGTCTTTGTCAAAAAATGAAGAAAACTGAGGATTATTTGGCAAACTGTAATCTCAAATTGTGCGGCGTTCGTTTTATTGTCATGACGCGTTCGATGGTCCACGCCTAACGTTTCCTCAGGTTAGCAAAGAGAACCGTTGTGTTTTTGAAAAAAAAAAAACTTATATGCGTCCGTTGTCTATTTGAAAGAAAAAACGAGCTATACGCGTTCGTGATTTGATCAATGCAATAAATGAAATTTGAATGGCACTAAATTTTTGGAGGAGGGGTGATAGGAAACAAAATAATTTAATTAAACGTCAGTTAATATATAGTATAGTAAGTAAGGTAATGCTAATGAATAAGCAAATACTAATAAGACATAAATAATGAAATTGATAAGAATAAAATAAATAAATAATAAAATATTGCTCGAAAAAATGAATTAATAAATAAATAGAAAGAAATAGGGAACTCAAAATAATGCGGTAAAGAGTAAGGATAAAATGTATTAGAAATAATGTATGAAAAACTAAATGTAAGTAAAAGGTGTGTAATATGCCTATAAAATCCTTCTCTAGGAGCATACGTGGAATAACAATCAAATTCATATATATATATATATATATATATATATATATGGGAAGAGAAGGATGAAAGTAATCCGACGTGATGGGAAAATGAAAAAGGAAAACCAAAAAATGGATGTTTTTTATGTGTACATCAACGTTTCGTCTTTATTTATAAGACTTCATCAGGATGATAAAATAGAGAAAGAATGTCATGCAAGCACAGATACATGTAGGGTAGACATATTGGGAAAAATAGAATGAAATAGTGGCCAACTACTGGGTGGACGTCCGTATTTGTTGGAGAAATAGAAATGAATGTAGAAAAGAATGACTGGGGAAAAAATGGAAGGATGGGGTGAGCCAGGACTACTGTAGCTGGTGGTAAGAGAAAGAGGTGGGGGATGAGCAGGGGTAAAGTAGATGGCAGAGAGGGAGGTGGGGAAGAGGGGGGGGGGGGTGTTTGACCAGATGGCTGCGGTTCAAGATTGAAGGGGAAAAAGTAGGTTGGAATGTTTGTGTGTGGGGGGTGTATGCAGGGAAAGGAGGATGGGTAGAGAGGAAGGGGGGCTGTGATTTTGGTGGATGGGCGAAAGTTATAGTAATCATGGGCGAAAGTTATAGTAATCATGGGCGAAAGTTATAGTAATCATGGACGAAAGTTATAGTAATTATGGACGAAAGTTATAGTAATCATGGACATAAGTTATAGTAATCATAGTAATCATAGTAATCATGGACAAAAACTCATATATTAAAAAAATATCTACTCTATTATCCGACGAAAACACATACACTAAAACCGACCAAAAAACTATAGATAAAAACATAGAACATTTTAACAAATCTTTCAAACACCTAATCAAAAACAACAAAAAATGGGCATCAAACATTGAGTATCACCCTATCATTCCCACATTATACGGGCTCCCCAAAACCCACAAACCCGACATCCCCATGCGTCCCATTGTATCAAGCATAGGTAGCACCACACACAAAATCGCACGGGCCATAGCTAACATCCTCACTCCACTAATGGGTACCATCAGTCCTTCCCACATCAAAAATTCAGGCGACCTTCTTAGCAGAATAAAAAGCATCAACGTAGAAAATAAAAATATACATCGCCTAGATGTAACTTCGCTCTACACTAACGTACCTGTTAAAAAATGCCTAAACTTACTTCACACACATATAAAGAAAATAAAAACCGACCTACCTTTTCCCCCCAACACTCTTATAGAAATAATTAGACTCATCACTGACATAACATATTTCCAATTTAACGAAGTATTATATAAACAAAAATTTGGACTCCCTATGGGCAACCCCCTTAGCGGTGTATTGGTCTGCCTCTTTTTAGAATTCTTAGAATCCGGTCCTTTCAAATATAGACTACCCCCTAACATCAAATACTTTAGATACATAGATGACATTTTAATTTTCCTCCCCACAGACATACAAATCAATCAGGTTAAAGATAAACTCAACACAGTAGAACCCTCCATAAAATTTACCCATGAGACTGAAATAAACGGCTCTATTCCCTTCCTTGATACTCTTATAATTAAGTTCAACAACAAACTAGAATTCAAGGTACACCGCAAAAACACTCACAAAAATGACTACATACATTTCTACTCCCACCATCATAGCAAGATCAAAACAGGTATAATTATAGGCTTCTTCCTACGCGCCCTTAGAATATGTAGCCCCCCTCACATAGATGAAGAAATAAAGTACATTTTTAACTCCCTAAAAACATTGCAATACCCCACACATTTTATATTAAATGCCAAGAAAAAAGCCTTCCAAATATTCTCCAGAAACACCACACAAAAAAATCAAACTCCTAATACCTCTCTAATAGACAGGCCCCTTCTCCTACCCACGCACTCCAATAACACATCCATATGCAACACGCGTAACAAACTAGGCATTCCTACAGTACAAACCACATCTCAATCCATAAAACAAACTTTAAACACATCCAGACATTTCCAAAAAACACCCACATCTCATGCCGGCTTATATACTGTCCCTTGCAATGACTGCCATCAATTTTACGTGGGAGAAACACAACGTGAATTAAAGAAACGATTAAATGAACACAAAAGGGACATAAAAAACAACAACCCTCTCAGTGCACTTTTCTCCCATGCACTAGAACATTGTCATGCGTTCAAATTTGAACAAGCCAAAATCACTAAATATATCCACAACAAATCTCGGCGAAGATTATTAGAAACTGCCCTCATCACCGCCTTCACCACCATCAAGCAACGTAATGGTTTCTTTAACCTATCACCCTTAATAAGCAAGATCATCCTCACAGAACAAAGACTCTTGCCTGATCATGGTTAAACTTTTTTCATCTCCAACCTCTATAACACTCTCCCATTTACTTTTCCCTTTCTTTTTCTCATTGAATCTTCATTTTCTCCTTACTTTTTCCTCACACTTTTAATACTGCAGTCCAAATAAACTTTCTCATGTTCCAAATATCTCAAATATTCCATACTCACCCTTTCAATCACCGCCCTCCTCCACCCCCCAATCCCTCACTCATTGCTATCATTTTCCAAATATTTCAAATATTTCACACCCTATCACAACAAATCCTCCCTCTCCCCCACTCAACTATTTTCTCCCATACCCCTTCTCAAATTCTTTCATTTTCTCAAAACGCTCTCTAAGACCATAACTTTCGCCCATCCACCAAAATCACAGCCCCCCCTTCCTCTCTACCCATCCTCCTTTCCCTGCATACACCCCCCACACACAAACATTCCAACCTACTTTTTCCCCTTCAATCTTGAACCGCAGCCATCTGGTCAAACACCCCCTCCCCCCTCTTCCCCACCTCCCTCTCTGCCATCCACTTTACCCCTGCTCATCCCCCACCTCTTTCTCTTACCACCAGCTACAGTAGTCCTGGCTCACCCCATCCTTCCATTTTTCCCCACTCATTCTTTTCTACATTCATTTCTATTTCTCCAACAAATACGGACGTCCACCCAGTAGTTGGCCACTATTTCATTCTATTTTTCTCAATATGTCTACCCTACATGTATCTGTGCTTGCATGACATTCTTTCTCTATTTTATCATCCTGATGAAGTCTTATAAATAAAGACGAAACGTTGATGTACACATAAAAAACATCCATTTTTTGGTTTTCCTTTTTCATTTTCCCATATATATATATATATATATATATAGAGAGAGAGAGAGAGAGAGATAGATAGATAGATAGATAGATAGATAGATAGATAGATAGATAGATAGATAGATATAATTTGTTTGAAAACTATGTTAACTATTTCAGAATCGTACCACGGTTTCATCTAGATGGATCGACTTTTTACATTTTAAAAAGTCTATACCCAAACTACTCGTCAGCGTACTTAAATGAGTTTAAACACAATGAGAAATGGCGTTTATCGATTTAAAAAAAACTGTGTATTCCTGAAATGTCTTTTTTGGAAAAAATATATTGGTTGGAAATTCATTAAGTTTTATTTTTATTTATTATTTATAGTTTTTTGTTTTAAGAAGGTTTTTATTTTATTCTATTAAGTGTTTTATTTTATTATTTATTTGTAGTTTTGTATTTTTATTTAAAGGGTTATACTTAGAAGATCGTTTATAGATCGTAGGAGATTTTCGGTGTCTTGAAAAATGAAAAAAAAACAGAGGGGGCCATTTCAGTTCATCGTTTAAAACGTTGTAATACGTTTAAATGGGGATACTGAGGTTAATTTTATGTATCGGATGTATTATCTATTTTATTTACAGTTTTGTGTTTTAAAGGTTTTATTTTATTTGGTGTTCTATTTATTTATTTATTTTTTTTATTATTAATACATAGTTTCGTATTTACAAGGTCGTCACGAAACAAAAACGAAAACATTTATCGTTTAAAAACGATTAATTAAAAACAAATAATAAAACAACTTTTGTTAAAAAAAATTTCACGAGAAAGTTATATTTCATTTTTTTTTTTTGCGGTACTGGTTCAGTATTTGAACCAGACAAAAACTGAACTGATTTTTTTTATTCTAACCTTAAACTAGACTTAAACTAACCTTAAACTACCCATAACTTAGTTTTATTGCTTTTGGTAAAAGTTATCTGTTGTTTTTTCACTCCTTTTTTCTCTGTTGGAAATTCTTGAAAATCGACAGTATACGATTCCATCAATTTAACGTCGTCTGCTTTTCCCGCCTTCTGATTTTTTACATATTTTTAACATAGTTCACCCCAAACAAGGCAGGCCGCCACTGTAGACATAAGGGGCTACTAAGAAGAAGGCTGAGAGTTTTTTTTAGCGGGCAACCTAAATTGGGAGCTGCGCAGCGAGATGTCTGTTTACATTAGTTTTAAATTTCAGCATGTCAGTACTGTCAGGAAAACAGGGAGCAGGGATGGAGTTCCAGAGTCCAGCAGCACGAGGAAAGAAGCTTTTGGAGTAGAAAGCTCTTCCGCATCTGAGGACCTCCACAGTGAATGGATGGGATTTGGCAAATCGTCGTGTTGGTCTAGTTAATTTACGCCGTGGGGGTATCAGAGCAGCAAGGTCATCAGAGCACAATCCATTGAAGTACTTGTAAAACAGGCACAAGGAAGCAACATTGCGGCGATGGGACAGGGGCTGGAGCTTGTTGTTGGAGCCCAGATGTAGCAACAATACTCCATGCATGGGCGGATGGTGGTTTTTTAGAGATATAGGATAATGTCAGGTGTGAGAAGTTTTCTAGTTCGGTAGAGGGAGTCCACTTTCTTTGCTGCAGCCTTGGCAATGTCTTCAATGTATTTGTTCAAATTCATGTTACCTGTGAAGGTTAGGCCGAGGAGTTTTAATGTTGAACTCTCAGGTAGGGTTTTATTTGCCATGAAAATCGGTGGTTGGAGAGGTTTCTTGCAGTTATTGAAGGAAAGGAGCTTTGTCTGTGCAGTATTAAAAGTTACAAACCATTTATAACCCCAATCCACTACATTGGATAAGCGCTTCGGCATATTCCGTCTATTTATCTTGACAGCCGGAAAAAATCTAACAAAAAGTCCGCTTTGTCTGGTTCAAAGCTCTACAGTACCTACTTTTTAACTACTAGAAAACAAATTCGTGTACTTGTGGTCATTTATAATATCTATAGAATATATACGAGCGATCCGAGGTGGATCCTTGTGACTTTGGTCAACGATCATAGTGTAGTAACTGTACGGAGTGTCACGATTAAAAAAAGCCTGTGTTACATTATGCCTAAGAGAAATGCGCATATAATCTGCCAAATTCTACATATATATCCCTTTAACGACCCAAGTTCCACTCCAGCTATTTCAGGGTTACTATAATAGAACATATTTACTTCATGTATGTTTTGACTAAAACGGAATAAGTAATATATCGGCAAATCTTCACCCCACCCCCCCCCCCGTATACAGGCCGTGTCTATTCTTTGGTCTTACAATGAGTGCAGGGGGGGAGGGGCTGGAAAAACAACGGCGCAGGTTTCACAGCCAATTATACCATAATTAGTTCTATAAACGACCAGCTGACGTTGACATCAAACAATCCTGTGTGAGTTGTAAATTGAACAACATAACTACCGGATCAGATGACACCACGATACGATTATATATATATATTGGTACAGAAAAATTAGTACAACATTCTTACCGTCGGTTTCAAGCACAGAAGGACTTTGACATCCGGCTCTCTTCAGCTTCTGTTTTCAGAGAAGACAACAGAAGCTGAAGAGAGCCGGATGGCTAAGTCCTTCCGTGTTTGAAATCGACGGTACGAATGTTGTACTAATTTTTCTGTACCAAAATAAATCAATATTGCGCTCTTAATTTTTAACTTAAATTCTCAATTAATCGAGCACTCTGCTGGGATTTTATATATATATATATATATATATATATTTTTTGTGTGTGTCTTAAATAACTAATATAAGTTAGCAAAACATTTATATGGAACAAAACGTAGATTTAGTATAAGGAACGTTTATGTTTTTGTCTTTTAAGGGAAGTGGGGTCTGATCAACTCTGCTGGGAAGCCATGAAATTAAATACTGTCTTGTTTTTAAATTCCCGAAACAGTTTTTCATGGTAAACAACTGATGATCCCTTAAAATAGTGTTAGAAACTAACTAATATAATAACTGTAAAAAATAAATTGACTTACATAAGTGATTTTCCACTGGAAGACTTGAGACTATAAGTTTTTTTGTTTTTTTTATATAGTTTTAATGGTTGAGAAACTTCCGAGACTATATATATATATATATATATATATATATATATATATATATATATATATATATATATATATATATATATGCTAGTGTACTAGTGTACATATCCTTCCAAATTTACGAAAATTATTATGCTTCGCCAATGTTCGCAGGTAATATTTATCTAGATGTATTACTAAAATATTCATATAAAATCATAGAATTATGTCAGTAATTCCATTTCTCATTTATAAATAATAATTATTATCATTTCTGATGACGTACAGATATAACAAAACACCCACCGTTTATTTCTATAATAGACTGGAGTATTTCGTTCCAAATTAATTTCAGGCGGCAAGGTTAGTCTGAGGTGGTGGTCTGACTTGTTATTTGCTTTTTCGCTTCCCCTCACCACTTGAAAGTGTTTCGTTCGGGGGCTAGAAACAACGGGATCGATATATATATATATATATATATATATATATATATATATATATATATATATATATATATATATCCAACACCACACTTGATGTTATGTAAGATTTATTATTTTTTCCTTCTAGCTTACAACCTACCCGGCACTCTGCATTGCCCTAGGCCTTCTTAAACATACTACTATTCCCAGCAATGCTTCAAGCAAACTACTATTCTCTCTCTCTCTCTCTCTCTCTCTCTCTCTCTATATATATATATA
>OY744533.1:5428492-5448492 GCA_963556195.1 Sepiola atlantica | reverse complement strand
ATATATATATATATATATATATATATATATATATATATATATATATATATATATATATATATATAGGTAAAATATTAAAATATAATTTAATATTATATAAAGACAGATGAATAGATAGATAGCTAGATAGATATATAGATTAATACAGAAAATCAAGACAGCATGATACCATACACTTTAGATACATTATCATAATTCATATATATATATATATATATATATATATATATATATATATATATATATATATATATATATAGTAAGCTATGAAAATATTGGTATGGCAATTAAGCTACACAGAGGCTCCCGCCTTTCATCCCCGGGGAGAATCTTCAGGCTAAAATACTGAAAATTTATACATAAAAAATGATATCTCCTTATAAAATTTAATGATGGTACATGAAATAGTAATATATATATATATATATATATATATATATATATATATATATATATGTGTGTGTGTGTGTGTGTATACATACATATATATATATATATATATATATATATATATATATATATATATATATATATATATACATACATAACCTCATGAAAATCTTAGTTATTTAGAAACAATTGTTTTTGCCAATGTCAAGAACATATTTTTATTATTTTTAAAAATATCATGGATTTTCTTTACGGTGAGGCTTAATCAGTGTATAAAATTAAAACTGCAAAAAGTTAAAAGGCAGCCAACAGTAATTCAACTGATCTACATTCATTTTCCAAAACATTTCTTTAAAACATTACTTATTTAATAATAGTTTTGCATACAAAAGTTCATATCGCAATATGGTTATGATGTATGCATTCCTCTTACAGTGTAAAAAATCAATAAAAAATATGCTTTCAAGATTTTATCGGACGAAACCAAGAATCATCTTTTGGCCGGGATCAAAGTGTAGTATCTGTTCCGATGTATACTACACCCCATAGACCGGTATTATTTTGGCCTTCGGGGCTTGATTTCCGCCGGTCTGTGGGGTTGTCCTGCGCAGTTCTATAAGGTCCACCCTCCCAGGCTTTGCCTTCTCACCCTTTGGGAAGGGGTGAGTTTATTGCTAATCGTCTTAGGCGCCCCTACAGGGGAATGCCGACGGGGCTGCCCAGGCATTTTTTGTAAGCCAGAGTGCTCAAATTCTCGAGCGCTGGCTTTTCAAATCCCACTTTCCGACCTTGTGTCACATCTTACCGCTGTGGGAGGTAGATAAATAATTAGTTCTTACCTACAGACATCAATGTTTCATGCTTACGCAATTTTCAGTGTAGGGAGTTAATTCCCGACGGTATTTGTACTGTTAAGTAGAAAGACCCGAACAGAGTATTTGAGTATTTTATGATAAAGCATAACATTTATTCATTAATAATATAACAGACAGTTAGATCAAACCAACATGGCACCCTAGGTTACAATCCGAGTACACGAATCCAGATTAAAAACAGTGTTATCTTGAGTTTTTTATATATTTTTAAACAAATCACTCCCTGCTCTGTTCAGCCATATTTCGTCTAAAAAAAAAGCTATATCTATAGCATGAAGTAAATTTGATTCCGTCCTGCATTATAAACATAATAGTCTCATAAACCAAATCTTCATATGTAATTCAATTAACCTAAACCCTCATGCGTGTTTCCGGAAATCATGCATTCATTTCTTCTTTTTTTCAATATTTATCATATTTTCTCCGGAAAACCGGACTCTCCCAAATACACATTCCAAAAAGAAAGTGGCATCCATTTAAACTCGCTACTATTTATCTTCTCTAACCGCCACCAAATATAACGTGCGGTATTTGTTCATTGAATAAAAATTAAACAAACGACGGTTATTCTATTATGCTTCACATTCGCATTTTTGAAAGACAATGTTCACTAAGAGTTTAAACGTTTGCGTCGATAAGATTTTTCCGCAAAGAAGGAATTTGAAAAGTTTTTTTTAAATGTATTATAGAGTGGGATCATTTTCCTATATATATTTAACGTAAAATAAGCACACATTTCTGGGGCAGTGAGTGGTTTACTCATTTTGTAATTTTGTTTGATTTTAAACAATAAATACTTATTTAACAAATCCTATCTTAATTACTTACAGTGAAATGGGTTATTTATTTAATTATTTTTTTTTTCAGAAGCGAAAACAAGTTCGATTCTAATAAGTATGTTGTATACTGGTTTATCAGAATCATTTTGTCATGTTATGTTTTTTATTAACACAAATAGGTCACAATTACATAGGTATAAATTTACGACGAAGCGAAAAAAAGTTCGTTTTCAAGAACTACTTTATTGTTTACAAATATATGATAATTTTTACAAACTTTTTTTACAAATCACAATTTTTCCGTCATATTTGACGGAGGGTGTACACTCGTATGTATGTGTTCATTTTTTCTTTAGGTCATCAGAAATGATAATAATAATTTATATATGAAAACTTAAATTACTGACGTAATTCTATGATTTCATATGAATATCTTAGTAATATATTAATAGAAATATCGAGAGTGAACACTTTGCAAGCCTAATTTGTTGCTGTCAAGTTTGACGGGAGTGTATGCGTTTTTTTTTAATTTTGAAAAAAATCAAGCTTCCCCAGTGTTTGCACTCGCTATTTATCCAGATATATTACTAAAATATTCTTATAAAATCATATAATTAAATCAGTAATCTATTTTTATATATAAATTATTATTTCTGAAAGATAAAAATAAAACACGATGTTGGTTTTTTTATTATGGTGATGATTATTTCTTTCCGAATTCATTTCAAGCGGCGGGGTAATTCTGGAGTGGTTGTATGAGGTGCAATTTGCTATATCGTCCCCCCTTACCACTTGCCATAGTTTCGTCCGGGGTCAGAAAAGGAAAGGTGTTTTAATCGCTTACTATTTCGCCAACGGATTGAAGATCATATATTTATTTATTCGGGGAAGGTAGATTCTTGAATCTTATCAACTGGAATCTCATTGGATGTTTTGCTCCACTATTCAAACTTTGGGTATTGGTAGCAAAACAATAGCACCTTCTTTTGCGCAACAGTCCATGGTTGGGCTTTTAAGCCTCTTATGTTTCTTTTTTGTTGCTGTATTTGATGGAGATAGGGGCTAAGACCTTTTGTCTAAAGGCCTGATGGCTGACCCTGGTTGGCCTCTGTCATGGCTGGAGCACCATTTCCAGAGGCAGGAAGGTTCCCACCATTGCTTACATCTTCTCGCCTGGTGTATGAACGGGTTGATGGGCCCTTTTTATCCTGGGTGCCGGCCTGCCAGTATTTCTTTTTGTTGTTGCTGCATTTGATATAGATAGAGGGTCAGGACCTTTTGTCTCACGGCCTGATGGCTAACCCTGGTTACCCTCTGTCATGGCTGGAGTACCATTTCTAGAGGCAAGAAGGTAAACACCATTGCTTACATCTTCCCGTCTCGTGTGTGAACCGGTTGATGGGCCCTTTTTATCCTGGGTGCCGGCCTGTCAGTATTTATTTTTGTTTTTATTTATATTTTTTATTATTCAATTCCTCATTGTCAACGGCTTCAAATTCATTATTCAAAGCTGCACTCTATTAATAGAGGGGGTGCCCCGTCCGCAATTCGGGGGGGGGGGGCGTGCTGGATGGCTTGAGGAGACAGCACACCATTTTTTTTAATATTTGGTCAGGGTTTACTTCAAATAAAATGTATCCTCATGTCAGGGTATTTGATAAACCCCTGTACAGAGAGACCGAAGACACCCGAGGGTGGTGTCTAGTAGGCATTCAAGTCCTCCCATATATATGTATATATATATATATATATATATATATATATATATATATATATATATATATATATTGTTGATGGTTTTATTCCATTTTGCTACATAATATATTGTGTTTCATTAACGTTTAAAATAAACGTCAACACGTCAGGCATTTTGGAATCCACTGTTCAAATTTCTATAAATTTGCTCTGAATTTTCATTGAGCACTCTCATGAACCCGGTTTCAACTTCCTTCTGAGTTATACCCCTTGGATATTTGTAACAAGTTAATTATTCCCCGGTAGGGGCGCCTCAGGCGATTAGAAATTAACTAACCCCTTCTCAAAGGGTGAGAAGGCAAAGCCTGTGAGGGTGGCCCTCGTAGAACTGCTCAGGACAAACCTATAGACCGGCGAAATCAAGCCCCGAAGGCCAAAACGATACCGGTCTGTAGGGTTTAGTATCCATCGGAACAGATACTACACATTGGCCTTTATTATAAAATGAATGATTATCGTTGACCATGAAGCGTCGGGGAAGTGTCCAGATAAAATAAGCGGACAACGTACGTTGATTGAAGTTTTGGTTTCAATGTTTTTCGAAGTGGCAACTTCCAGCGTCGTCACTTGACATTGGAGTGGGTGCACGTTGCGCATGCGCTAAGCGCCAGTACTTAAATATGCATGCGACCCGTTTCCATGGCGACGGGTTACTGAATTTTAAATGTTTCTGCATGAACGCTAACATTTCCTTCTCGACTTCATTTGTTAACGACGAGGGAATGGCACTCCCAAATACGCATTCACTTGCATAGGAACAAATTATTGTTGCACAAATGCACCGAGCATGCCCGATACCTATTTGTGTATCATTAAACATAAATAAAACATTTATAAATAATTATAATAATTACACACACACACACACACACATATATATATATATATATATATATATATATATATATATATATATATATATATATATATATATATATATATATATATATATATGTATATATATAATTATAGATATTTGTGTTTTTATCTACATACGTATACGTTTCATCCTTAGAGAAATCGTCAGTGTATAGAAGAATTAGTCACACCGGTTGCCGGACTAGAACCCCCGGAACACGAGTTATATTTCAAACTCAAATTCCAACGTTCTAGCCCACACGGCCGTTGTCAACAATTCGGTAAATTAATTCTATTTAATGGCAGCTTCTGTAATGTGGTCTATTATTGAAAGGAACATTTTGTTTTTATTTTAACACAAAGATATTGAATGATTAAGAAAAGGCATAACCAGACTGGCGGTCACAGGATTCGAACGCCAATACGAAAGTCCTATTTGACTCAGGAGTCGGGGCGCGTACCGTTGTTGCCAGTAAATTTACGTCTAAATGCCAAATTAAGCGGGTATATCAGTAGGCTATCAAGAGAACTCACTATAGTATCAAAATGCTGGTAGACCACACGCTATATTGATATCATGTTGGTATATCACACGTTATAGTAAAATTATTCTGATAGATCATAAGTTATAGTAACACAAACATTGGTACCGATTATTAGGGTTAGCGTTAGGGTTACGGTTAGGGTTAGCGTTAGGGTTAAGGTTAGGGTAAATGTTACGGTTAACATTGATACCGATTATTAGGGTTAGAGTTAGGGCTAACATTAATACCGATTATTAGGGTTAGAGTTAGGGTTAACATTGGTAATGATTATTCGGGTTAGGGTTAGGGTTAACATTGGTACCGATTATTAGGGGTAGAGTTAGGACTAACATTGGTACCGATTATTAGGGTTAGCGTTAGGGTTATGGTTAGGGTTAGCGTTAGGGTTAAGGTTAGGGTAAATGTTACGGTTAACATTGATACCGATTATTAGGGTTAGAGTTAGGGCTAACATAACTACCGATTATTAGGGTTAGGGTTAGGGCTAACATAACTACCGATTATTAGGGTTAGGGTTAGGGTTAACATTGGCACTGATTATTAGGGTTAGGATTAGGGTTAACATTGGTACTGATCATTAGGGTTAGGGTTAGGATTAGGGTTAACATTGGTACCGATCATTAGGGTTAGGGTTAAGGTGAGGGTGAGGCTTAGGGTTTACATTGGTACCGATTATGTCGATGCAACCAAGAAGGCATCGTACAATCTCTCTATATGCAATGTTCCGGTCCACATTATGCGATTCACATATTCAATAAGTTTTGCCGTACGTAAGATACTTTATTTTTTACTGTTTTATTTAATAGAGTTTCGTTACAGGTTTTCTCTGTAGTCTCACATTTATTTTTTCATTATTAATTCCATTCATTTTTTTTTTAATTTTATATTAGTGCATTTTTCGTCTTTTTATTTTTATTTTTTATTTTTCATAATCAATTTTGGGGGAATTTTGTTTTTCTTTTTTTTGTTGTAGATTCTTTTCGTTTTTGTTTTCTTTTTCTCTTTTCTTATTGAAATTTTGTGTTAAAAAAAATATTATTTTATTATTTTTTCAAATATTCTGTTTCCTGCATTTCTTTGTTATTTTCGATTTCGTTTAAAACTCGTAATTCTCTCATCAGGAATTCTAAGTCTCGTCGAAATGAAATGCAACAGGCTAAGATCGTTCACCATTTTGAGAGGGCAACCTTTCAACATGGCGATCGTCAGCCGTTCCATTACAACAAGTTTATTATTCCAAAGACGAAACGAATTATGATTATACACAGTTTCAGTGCTTTTATAGCAAGTAAACTGTTGATCCAATACTCGAATCTGAATTTGTGAATTTTCAAATGATTATTAGACAAACATAGACAAAAATAACCCTAACCGTAACCGTAACTCTAACCCTAACTCTAACCTTTACTCTAACTCCAAACCCTAACCCTAACCCTAACCCTAACCCTAACCCTAAAACTAACCTTAACCCTAAACCTAAACCTTAGCCTAACCCTAACCCTAACCCTAACCCTAACCCTAAACCTAACCCTAAACCTAAACCTAAACCTTACCCTAAACCTTACCCTAACCCTAACCCTAACCCTAACCCTAACTCTAATTCCAAACCCTAACACTAACCCTAAACCTAAACCTAAACCTAAACCAAAACCTAAACCTAAACCTTACCCTAAACCTTACCCTAACCCTAACCCTAACTCTAATTCCAAACCCTAACACTAACCCTAACACTAACCCTAACCCTAACCTTAACTCTAACCTTACCCTAACCCTAACCCTAACCCTAACCCTAACCCTAACCCTAACCCTAACTCTAATTCCAAACCCTAACCCTAACCCTAACCCTTACTCTAACCCTTTCACGGTTTCTGTATTTATTTTACAATTTCTATCATTCGAAACTTATGTTAAGGATAATTTGGGTATTTTGTAATGAATAATTATGTAGAGGATTTCATGACTTACGGAATCAGTCCCGAGTATTGATGGAGAATATAAAGTTAGTCCATGAAAAAGCCGAAGCAGTTTACGATTTGAAAGCGGCCGTAAAGTTGTGATGATAAATAATATATGCATATCAATTGAGAAAATAAAATGAGCTCAGCTATTTATATACAGGTTGTTCCAAAAGTCTATCGGCATATTAGTTTATCCTCACATCTGCTGAACTATGAATGGTAGTAAGATGAAACTGGTACTATTTTAAATCTAAATTCATTAAGTTTTTTGTAATGATAATGGTTGTTTCATATTTGACGTAAATCATAAATCTATGACATCACGCCAACACTAATCATTGTGTTAAGCTCTATTTATTAGAAAGTTCAAATAGATAAGTTGGTAAAACCTCACCCTGAAGATCTTAGGGTTTTGGTTTCGATTTTCGGTCAATGTATCCGCTTTATTGATTGGAAATTAATTATTTCATATGAATGCAATATTTTCCAACTCTAAAATACAGGGTGTGTCCAAAAATGTTCGGCTCATTTCAGGTCCTAATATGTGCTTGACTATTAATGGTTTTTAAGATAAATAGGGTGCCCTTTTTAAGCTAAATTCATACAGTTTGTGTAATGATAATGATTGTTTCATATCTTTTCAGGCCCAGTAATAGCGTTTACTCAACCAGAAAAGGCGTTTTGCGTCCTTGAATTTTACAAAAACTGAATCACGGGCACGTGTTCAACGTGCATTTCGCACAAAATTCCGAAAAGAGGTCATGTCCAAGAAAGCTGTCTACGGACCATTCTTATTTTAAAGAGCAACAGTCAATGGGTTTTTTTTCTGGACTGTTACACCTGCCGTTCTTACACAGGAGAAACTACACCGGTTCTCACTATAAATAGTGCGAGTAGACAATCACCAAAGAGAAAAAGGACAGTATTGTAACTGTCTAGCCGAGTGCCAGTCAGTTTCCTTACTGTTACACGGCCGTTCTTACACAGGAGAAACTACACCGGTTGTCAGTATAAATAGTGCGAGTCACCAGAGACACTGAAGACAAAGCACAGTCTTGTAACTGTCTAGCCAAGAGCTAGTCACTTTCTTACTTTGTTAATACACTTGTTAAACCAACCCTCGAATTGACTTCCTTTATTTATTATTTACTGTGGGACAACTTCACAACATGGACATTTGACTTTTGAGTTATTTCAGAAAAAATAAAAAGGAAGAAAAGAAGTTTGATTTTTTGAAGAATCAGATTGAAGAATATCCCAAAAAATCTGTCTACGAACTATTCTTCTTTGAAACAGCAACAAAAAAAAACGAAAGATGATTAACGCAAAGACATGGGATGCACAAAAAGAAATCGCAGGGTGTGAGATCTGGAGACCTGGGAGGGCAGGGAATGAGAACGCGATCATCTTGTCCAGACTGTCCAATCCATCTGTCTGACAGTGTTGTGTTCAGATACTGCCAAATCCCGAGGCTCCAGTCAAGCGGTGGCGCCTCATCCTGTTTGAAAACGAAGTCTTCGTACTCTTCTTCACTCAACTTATCCATATACCAGTTTTCAAAGTATGTCGAGGTACGGGTCACCATTGACTGTTGCTCTTTCAAAGAAGTATCGGCATGCATGAACGATTATTTCTAAAATTTGATTTAAATGTTGTTTTGTTAATCTATCTATAAATATATATTAAGCTCTATTTTATCGCCTGAAGAAATATTGAGCTTCTCTTTTTCGCTGCAAGTTGAGAATAAAGTTCATTTGGGTGACTGCACGTGAGAATTTCTAAGTTAGTTTAAATAAATTATTTAAATAATTAATACATCATATATATATATATATATATATATATATATATATATATATATATATATATATATATATATATATATATATATATCGTATTTTAATTTTGATTTTTTTAAATACATGTATTGTTTCCCAACATCTGTTGTGCGTTCGATTTTCTTCTCTATTTTCACTCGCAAATACACTAATTATAGTCGCAGAATATCACAACCGCCCCACCCCACCTAGCCACCACTTCCAATCTAACGCAACCCTGCAAGCCTCCCAACGCCATCACCATCTCTCTTTACTTGAAGCATTTTCTAAATTCGTTACCCTTGAACAGCTGCAACCTCGAATTTTAGCAACAGTTTTACCCCCCCCCCTTCCGCACTTCCACCAACTCCACCACGAAAATGTTAATTTGATTTCTTCCGCTCTTTTTCTGTTTTCTTCTTTCGATTCACTTTCGACTTCGTTAACGACGCCATGTTTTTTTTTATTTGCCTTTCTTTGTAAAACTTAACCTTTTAAAATAAGAGTCATAATAGCAGTGTTGGTACCAGATGAACTTATTTCAGGAAAACGTATTAGGAGAAATTCTATTTACGGCATCTCAACACTTTTTTTTTATTTAATTGCAAATTGAGTATTTTTTAAATAGTTTATGCTTCAAATATGCATAGATTACTTTGTTTTGTAGGTATATATTTAAAAAGCATGACAGGTACTACTATTACTACTACTACTACTACTACTACTATTACGAGTTAATCTGAGAGTAATAACAACTATTTAAGCAATAGATGGGTCAGAGATTAACCTGGGAGGAATGACAACAAATAATTGACTACACGCTCTACAAAGCTCATAAATTAAGACTGTTAAATATTCAAGCCGGGTGTACGGAAAAGCTGATTTTACAGAAGTAGGTGAACTTGATGTGGATACGCACATGGCCAGGAAGAACAAATATGGTGGATAGTCAAAAAATAAAATAATTGTTGATTGGAATTGTTAAATATTAAGGCCGTGTGTACTGAATAGCTGATTTTACAGAAGTAGGTTAACTTCGTGTGGACTCGCACAGGGACAGGAAGAACACATATGGTGGATTATCAAAAATAAAATAATTGTTGATTGGAATTGTTAAATATTAAGGCCGTGTGTACTGAATAGCTGATTTTACAGAAGTAGGTGAACTTCGCGTGGACTCGCACAAGGACAGAAAGAACAAATATGGTGGATTGTCAAAAATAAAATAATTGTTGATTGGAGCTAAAAAAAGATACTACTTTTACATCAAAAACATCCAACGATAGTAACAGATGGGAGCGAAAAAAAACGTATGATTTCACACAAATTTCCTGGACTCTAGCACAGTCTAATAATATCAAACCAGCAGTGACAATGAATAAATAGGCGTTAGAGATAAACTATAGATTCAAATAAGTGACGCTAAGCAAAGCGTCCATATATGTGTTAAGTGAAACAGAAAAAAAGTGTTACTGTTGAGGAGAAGCTATCAGAAGAAGGAACAGAAAGAAAAACAGTGTTGAATTCTTAAACATATTACCAATTACAAATGATACATTGTTAAAGACTAACTGAACACAAGTTGTTTGTTTACATATAACTCATAAAAAAGTTCAGTTCATACCAGAATAGATTCAAGGGGATTTTAACGGTTGTTATATTACCTCCTCTCTCAGGGGAGGTCTAATACCGGTGGCAGTGAAGGAATTAGTTGTAGTGAGTAGGAAGACTGAAACACAGGAATTCGTTGAATGTTTTTCTATGACAGTAACAATTTCGGGTTGTTATTATTTAACAATTTGCCACCCCCTGCAAACGCACACTGTGGAACTTCGCTGTCAGTGGATTTACCTCCCCCAGAACACTTTACAAAGTTGTTTTTCCTGTTGCTAAGTTTTTGTAGGTGGTTCCAATCAACAATTATTTTATTTTTGACAATCCAGCATATTTTTCTCGGTCATTGTTACCCGACTTCAACTACCGATTATTTAAATTTCTAACAATCAATGTTATATTGCTTTTTTCGGCAAGGCGGCCTGACTTCAACCAACGATTATTTTATTTTTTGCAATCAATCAGGTCTGTGTCCATGCCAAGTGTACTTACTCCTGGCAAATGACTTTATCAGTAGACCCAGTCAGGATATTTAACACTGTGAGCTTAGCCAATTGTATAGTAATCATTAGTCCAATCACACACCCCTTGAATAAGGGGTTAATCTAAACAGATTAGTCCGGGACATTGAATAGCTGTACATATCCGGTGTTGTCCGGGAGTCTTTATAATTTCATTTATATTTTTCGTGTTTTCATTGAAAAAAATTAGTATGGCTTTGAAAGTAAAGAGGAAAAATCAAATCTCTTATAGTTAGTTGAGATACGCCAATCAAACGAAAGTACCAAAATAAATATATAATAACAACAAAATAAAATTAAGAAATCGTAAAATGCGGTAACCTTTTTCGTAATAGATATGTTTTATGTTAATTCCGTTAGTCGCTAGAGTTACGTTTTAATGTAATAGAAAATCATAAGGCCGCTTACAACAAAGCTTCTGTTTATTAAGTTCGTAAGCGTCGAGTTAACGGAAATATAATATTTGTCTTTTATTTAAAGAAAACTGCTTTTAATTTCTTTAGAAAACGTTTTTAATTTATTACTTTTCTCACTAGAGTATTGTCGCTTTTGCTTATTAAGTTCGTTAGCGGCGCGTTGCTGAAAATAATGAATTTGTCTTTTTGGTCAAACAACAGTACAGTTATTTGCCCTGTAATCGAAAATTTTCTATTGTCACTATAATACCGTCTTAACGTAATAGAATCTCCGAAGGCCGCTTACATCACTGGTTTTGTTTATAAGCTCTTATGCAGCTAGTTGCTCGAAATATTATGTGTTCTTTTTCGAATGACTAATAAGTTATCTTTCTCGGGATAGATGACTTGTTATCCCTTGTTTCCGTCGCTAAAATAATGTTATAATATAATAGCAAATCCAAAGGCCGCTTAAGACATTACTTGTGTTCATTGATTTCATAAGCGGCGGTGGCTTTTTACGGTGTAAAATGGAATGCCTCTAGTTACCATAGCCGGAATATTTAAAAGTAAATTGTAACGAAGTGCGTAGTATTTTCCAGTGATAAGTAAGTTATATTAAAATGAAATAAAAACTTACTAGTTAGAAACAAAGTTTGATTTTTCAGATAATATGATATTTAGGTCAAACTTTTGTTCATTCAGATATTAGGAAGCTAGTTATTAGAAATAGTATGTGTTTTTTTTTCAAAGAAAATATAGTTACCTTTTTTGTAATAAATGTCTGTTTTGTATTACTTTAATTTGTCGCTAGAATAATGACTCAATCTAATAGTGAATTTAAAGGCCGCTTACACCATGGCTATAGTACAGGGTGATTCATAAGTCACTTTGCTATTTATTTTTGAAATTCTAAAGTTAAAAAATGCGGTAATACAAAACAAAAAGTTTATGCAACAAATTCATTTATGGGAGTTTAAAATTACAGCAAATTTTCAAAATGTCCCCTTCGTTCTGCATGCATAGCTCCATTCTTTTTTGCAAGGAATTTACGACTCTTTCTAGCATATTTGATTGATTGATTTTAACAAACTCGGCAGTGATTTTTATATTTGAGGTCGTCATTGCCTTTCAACAAGTGTGGGAGATTCATCAAATTTGGTCACATGAATAACAATAAAAATTCGCTCTTCAATTGTAAATGACATACTGCCTGAAAAAAAAGCACATATGATGACTTACACAAATTTAAATAAATAAAAATAAATATATATAGAAACAAATATATAAACGAACTAAATTAAAATAACAAATAGCAGTAACTAGAGAGTAAGATAACAATTATTAAAAGTTCATAGTATGTTTGTGCTTCATATAGTAATCATTTTAAATAGCTAAGTGACTTATGAATCACCCTGTATATTAAGTCCATAACCGTTTTTTTTAAGACGTAAACTCGTCTCCCTAGCCGAAATAAGTATTTTTAAAATAAACTGTAGCTAAGTATTTTAGTATATTGCAATGACATTGTACAGCAGTAAAAAAAAATTAACTAGTTAGAAACGAGTTTGATTGGTCAGTTATTTGTGTCCAACTTTTAAAATCAGACTGTCATGATTTTATTTGGTTGATTATGGCCTTCCGTAACAACACACTTTCTACGTGTGATTTTCATAAATAAATTCTTGGTTCGAATCGCAATTTTCCGTCGTCGTAATTGACGATTGTCCAGCACGGTTATTTATACCGGCTGTCGATATTTCAACTCAACGTGTTGAATCATTTATCAAGAATCTTGACAAAATGCTGGAAATTCAGGTGGAATTCTAAATTCAAAGATGCAATTTTATCGCGGCGTCACTTCGGTAATTAGCATTTAAATCAAGAGACTCTGTCATTAACAAACAACTGTTTCCCACGTGCTCGTTAGAAATGAACATGATCTTCCATCAGCAGAAAAATTAGAAACACAATAGAATTGATGTTATAAACCATTGGAACTATACACACGCGCACATACAGACACACAGACACACACGCACATACACACACGCACACACACACACACACATATATATATATATATATATATAGATTTAGATTTTTCATTTATAAAATAGATCATTCAGTGAAGACCGGGGTTGTTCCAATAAAAACAAGCTCGATGATACTCGATTACAGAGTACAGAGCATTTATATGTGATTTTATGAAGGCTTACCAAAGCATTCCTTTCAGGACACCAATGATCACCATTAAAGATATTTTTTCTTACAAATATTATTTATTCAAATTAAATGTTTTTTTTTCTTTTAAACACGTGTAGGAAAAAACATTTAATTTGAATAAATAATATTTGTAAGAAAAAATATCTTTAATGGTGATCATTGGTGTCCTGAAAGGAATGCTTTGGTAAGCCTTCATAAAATCACATATGTATATATATATATATATATATATATATATATATATATATATATATATATATATATATATATATATATATATGATGGACTCTCCCGTCGATTTCGACGTATGAGTGCCTTGCCAGGGGCTGCCCGCGCGTGAATTTGTAATTGCAAGGGTTGCGCAATCCCGAACAACCGCTCTCCTGAGTCGGCATTGCTTGATTCCAATGGCAAGTAGTAATACAAGACAACTGGAAACAATGCCGAGATAAGCAGAGAGCACATACAGCACCTGGTATTCCACAATGGTAACCCATTTAGTACTGGCCAGGCTCGACGCCGCTTAACTTCGGTGATCTAACGGGAACCGGTGTGTCAACGTGATATATATATATATATATATATATATATATAAACTAGTAAAGATAAGTAAAAATACAACATCTGTTAAGTAACCAGTTGCTACAAATAAGGTGTTTCAAATATAAGAAATGTATTTTTTTTCGTTAAACCATGGCTTTTCAAAAATTAAATCTTTTATTTGAAACACCTTGTTTTGAGCAACTGAAGATATTGTATTTTTAAGTTTTTTATTCTCATCTTTTACTTGTTCATATAATTGTTCTATCTCGTATATCGAGCATCAATCCTTCAATGATAGGTTCTACTTTCAAAGTATACATTATATATTTATTTTCCAGGGCTTTTATATATATATATATATATATATATATATATATATATATAAGTGAAATATTTTGAAAATCAACAATCGTGCAATTTAAAATGAAAAATTCATTTACTTAATATTTTTGCGAGCTTTCGTTGTAGAACAACTTTGTCAGGCGAGACTGTCTTATAGTTTTTTTTCTTCTTCTTTTCTCCCTCCTCATTTTGATGGTATTAACCCCGAGGGGTCGAATCACGACACGAGCATATATATCTATATCTATCTGTCTCTCTCTCTCTCTCTCTCTCTCTATATATATATATATATATATATATATATATATATATATATATATATATATAAATATTAAATTATTAATACCTACAGACGCTAGCGTTTCAAGCTTATTGCTCTCATCAGTGCAGGAAAGTAACAATTTCAGACGGTCGGGAGGCGTGAACACGGTTCACAGAGTCATCCTAGAATCTGCAAGCAGTCGCCACATCCACTCGGCCAACGGAAATTGTCACGTAATTAAGGGAAATTAAGATCTATATGTACCTAGAAGCGGGCACAGATAGAAGACTAGTCGAGAGTGTTCGACGAACGTATTCGGAACTTTGCATTAGAGCTTTTTGACAGTCTATTTGTAACATCCCCGAGAGTGCTCAACTTTAATTTCTTAAAGGGGCTTAGTATAATATTCATAAATAAATATTAAATTATTAATACCTACAGACGCTAGCGTTTCAAGCTTATTGCTCTCATCAGTGCAGGAAAGTAACAATTTCAGACGGTCGGGAGGCGTGAACACGGTTCACAGAGTCATCCTAGAATCTGCAAGCAGTCGCCACATCCACTCGGCCAACGGAAATTGTCACGTAATTAAGGGAAATTAAGATCTATATGTACCTAGAAGCGAGCACAGATAGAAGACTAGTCGAGAGTGTTCGACGAACGTATTCGGAACTTTGCATTAGAGCTTTTTGACAGTCTATTTGTAACATCCCCGAGAGTGCTCAACTTTAATTTCTTAAAAGGGCTTAGTATAATATTTATAAATAAATATTAAATTATTAATACCTACAGACGCTAGCGTTTCAAGCTTATTGCTCTCATCAGTGCAGGAAAGTAACAATTTCAGACGGTCGGGAGGCGTGAACACGGTTCACAGAGTCATCCTAGAATCTGCAAGCAGTCGCCACATCCACTCGGCCAACGGAAATTGTCACGTAATTAAGGGAAATTAAGATCTATATGTACCTAGAAGCGGGCACAGATAGAAGACTAGTCGAGAGTGTTCGACGAACGTATTCGGAACTTTGCATTAGAGCTTTTTGACAGTCTATTTGTAACATCCCCGAGAGTGCTCAACTTTAATTTCTTAAAGGGGCTTAGTATAATATTCATAAATAAATATTAAATTATTAATACCTACAGACGCTAGCGTTTCAAGCTTATTGCTCTCATCAGTGCAGGAAAGTAACAATTTCAGACGGTCGGGAGGCGTGAACACGGTTCACAGAGTCATCCTAGAATCTGCAAGCAGTCGCCACATCCACTCGGCCAACGGAAATTGTCACGTAATTAAGGGAAATTAAGATCTATATGTACCTAGAAGCGGGCACAGATAGAAGACTAGTCGAGAGTGTTCGACGAACGTATTCGGAACTTTGCATTAGAGCTTTTTGACAGTCTATTTGTAACATCCCCGAGAGTGCTCAACTTTAATTTCTTAAAGGGGCTTAGTATAATATTCATAAATAAATATTAAATTATTAATACCTACAGACGCTAGCGTTTCAAGCTTATTGCTCTCATAGTAACTGTATTATTGCGGTTTCCTAGATTGTAATCAAATGAAACTCCAGTGTTTATAAAAAGTGCTAAATAACACGATTTCATTTTTTCTGAAGGTCTGAGGAACCTGGTTATCGAGAAAGATCGCAGCTGAAACATGTATGCACATATGTAACCAATAATATGTGTATAAATACAGATTTATACTATATTTATATATATACATATATTTATATATATATATATATATATATATATATATATTATTCAAGCAATTATTATTAAAAATAATAGAATTAACTTGTGCAATTATACTTTTTATTCTTTTATTATTACGTATGAAACCAGTAACAACATTTTCAAATGCATAACGAAATACAATTTTATCCTGTGACGCTAATTCTTGCGTCGTGGAATTTAAATTGTCAACGTCTTTCCTAAAACAATGCGAGACAGCTATTGCGTCTAACTGACTTCACGTGTAAAACTTAACACAGCATTGCTTTGCTGTCAATAAAGTAAGCTCTCCCATTCTTTGCTGGCAGGAATGTTTTAAAAAAAAGAAAGGAATAAAAAAGATGGTACGTTTCAAGGTTGCAGGACTCTGAAGCTAATCTGTAAAAAACGCTACAAAAATCGAACCCAATTGCCCAAGGACGGTGGTGTAAACCAAGATATAAACCTTTTTCTCTTTTTATTTCTTACTTTCTCTCCTTCCCTCCATTCTCCCCCTCTTTCTCTTCTTCTTTTCTTTCTCTCTCTTTCTCTCTCTCACACTTTTTTTATCAGAACCAACGGCCTTATTTACGACGACGTCTATTCTCCCGCCAAAAAATTAAATAAGCAAAAGAAAGATACGAAAGAGCGACGCCATGATGTCCATACGCGCCGAACGTTCTCTGCTATCCGCTATCGCCACGTCTCTTCTTGGGAATCCACCGTTTTTACCAGCACTTCGCTTCTGATAAACTCGGCAAGAATAGCAAAAACCATTGTTCCTAATTCCGATTATCAATTCCGTTATCGGTGCTAGTGACAGCCGACTTCGATTACCGGCACTCGCCTCTACGCTTGTCATGTTAGCGAACGCCATCGCCTAGTAAACTATCTACACTAACTAAAATGGGATTTGCATTCAAACGTCGTCATGTATCGTGTACGATCTTCGACCAAACGAGCATTGGACTAAATAAGTTCAACACGGCGCTGGATAAGAACTGTTCAGTCGGTACCATCACGCGGTCAGAAACATTGCAAATAAGAAGAAAATGTTTCTAATGTTCTGTTTGTATTAATGATATATATGTGTATTATTTCAATTGTTAGAGCTAACATTTATATTATTGTTTTTTTTATAGAGTGGCCTATATACTGTTTCCTTGTTGTGTCAATATAATGGGTGAATTTATTTTAACACGTGGTTCCATGTATTTTTATTTTAGGTTTTAGTTTTTTAAGTTGTTATGTTTTAGTTTAGTTTAGTTTTTTTACTTATTTGTTTATTTATTTATTTATGTATTGTTAGCTTAAGGTAAAGTTTATTCTGTTAAGGCAGCTGTTTGCTATCTCACTTTTACAGTTTAATTGATTTTTTTTTTTAAGTTTAGGATTTCAATTTTCTCATTCCGACATAATCTACACGGGTCGTGTAAATTTCTACATGTACTGGCCTGTCGCATTATTTTCCATTAAATTATTGGTGAGCGTCCATTTTCTTTGAGCACAAAATAGTGGTTTTCTAATGCTGTTTTAATTCGACGTTCTCTGTTTTTAAATTGGCTTTTGTGGTAATATCTGGTTTTAAAATCTAGGGAGGTCAGACTCACGCAGTACTTCTTGTTATTCGGTCTTTCTTTGGCAAGTATTGTGGCTTGGTATAAAGTACTTTTGGTTAGGCATTTATTTTGTAGTGGACAAAGTGTACGATTTATGCAGTTACATCTTTTCTCGTCATTGCTAACTTTTTCATTTCTATTCGGGTGATTACTATTAGGGTTTTGTTTATTTCTATTTATAGTGCTTATATTTTTGTTTTCCTTCGTGTTATTTTTGTTATATTTGTTATAATTTGTTTATCTTTTCTTCCTCTCTGCCATATACATATATATATATATATATATTTATATATATATATATATATATATATATATATATATATATATATATATATATATATATAGTAAGTTATGAAAATATATTCATTGCAATTAAGCTACACATAGGCTGCTGCGTTTCATCCTTGTAAGGAATCGTCAAGCCAATATATATATATATATATATATATATATATATACATATATACATATATATATATATATATATATATATATATATATATATATATATATATATATATATATATATATATATATATATATATATATATATATATATATGTATATCGAGGCAGCATTTTTTCTTTAAGACACGTATTATTAAAAATAACCGACAATTTTTGTCTGGTTATTTTAGTATTGACCCCTTCAATTTTACGGATTAAAATCTTAATCTCGGAAAATTGAGGGGATCAATACTGAAATAACCAGACAAAAATTGTCGGTTATTTTTAATATATATATATATATATATATATATATATATATATATATATGTATTGTTCATAGCGTTCTTAAAATTAAATGCACAATGAGATCTTCCGTCCGACTGAATGGTTAAACATTGTTATGACAACCTACAAATATATGTTCGCTTGTATTGACATAAATAGACTTTAATTCACTCCTTCCCTTTGGGTTGGCCGCATTAGTAGAGATGTAGAATGTTAAGCTAAATGTTACTTTATTGTTCATAAATATTTATATATCACAAAAATAAATCAACAGAGTTTAAAAAATCTCTGAAACAATTTCAATCGTGTCGACCTTGTTCGTATCTCTAGATCAGACTTAATCAGTATACCAATATCATTACTTCCATAAGTATTCACTATATCTTAGTTTAAAATGTTAAATTCAGAATACTGAATCATCAAGAACCTTGTAGAGTTATCCCCCTTAGATCAATGTCCAGCCTGCGAAGCTCAGATCGGGTTAGATATTAATTAAAATTCCTTTTGGGTTGATTTAAAGTCTTTTAATCCAGGCTTTGAATTTGAATTTGGTTTATTTTTTAACCTTTTTATTCTTTCGGACGTTTAATCCTTAAACCCATATTCTCTTTTAGCACTTCTAGACGACACCAAGTTAACCCTTCAAAACATTTAACGAGCTAACGTACGCTCTTAATAAACATTGAATCGCGGGACTTGTATAGCTATATTGTTAATTTTTGTCAATTTTAAATATTAACTGTTACGTGTTACCCCCGGCCCCTTTTTTTCAAACTTTATTAAACTTTGTCGTCTCCCTAACACAAAGTTTACACAAATATACATAACACTATAACACTCTAAAGCAAATAACGTATCCAAACGAGAGTGACACGTGAATTCACATTTCTGAAACAGGTGACAACATAAGCTGAAGAGAGCCGGATGGTTAAGCCCTTCTGAGCTTGAAACCGACGGTACTAATATTGTACTAATTTTCTGTACCAAAAAATAAACATATATATATATATATAAGATTACGAAGAGTGGCAAAAATGAATCGTGGACG
>OY744533.1:5420992-5423492 GCA_963556195.1 Sepiola atlantica | reverse complement strand
GTGATCAGGTTGGACTTAAATTTACGTCTCTTCTGTTTAACTTACAGTTGCTCGTTAGAATAAATCATAAGACTCACATTCTCAGGCAACATGAATTGGAATACGTCCATGGAAGATGCTGCCAAGTCTGCTGCAAATAATGTAGGCTCTATCTACTGAGTTAGAAAACTCCGAACACCTACTAGTATCCAATATCTTTGTAAACCCAACATCTGCCCATGAAGTTATAAATTCTTTCTAGACGGAGGCATTTTTTTTTTAAATTTCAAACCCAGGGTGACCATTTTTTTGGAGAGCTAGATTTCTTTCCCCCACATTAAAAATCGACCTTATGTCTAACTCTGTCCTCGTGGGGAGGTAAGCGAATAGGAATAACGACCTGTTATTAACGATTTCAGAATATGAGTGTATGTAAATAATTCCCAGACTTTTATGCAGACTTGTTAGATAAACCAATCACCAGTTTTTCTCTCTGGGACAAGATGCAAAAATGATTTCAAATTTAATTAATGTTGCACTGTCTGCTAAACTCCAAACCCTGTCGCATCACCGCACAGTTGCATCCCTGTGTTTATTTTACAAGTACTTCCACGAATATGCTCTAATATATGTACTGAACTTGTACCCCACCCACCTGACCTAACCGACTAGAAGAAAAATCGCACCCCTTCACTGTAAACGTTCGTTCATGCCGAAAGATTTTTTTACTCAGATAGCTTTTTCCTCGTGCCGCTTGCCGTTGGAATTCCCTATCTGCTTCCTGTTACCCGAACTGTACAATCATGCAGAATGTAATTGTAATGTGAACATATATATATATATATATAAACTGGGTCGTTCAGTTTTAAAGCATTGCTGGGTCAGTATTATAAATTGAAAATATAAGCCATTATCAATGCAAGATTTATTTTTTTTTTACTTTAATCTTATTAATTTCGGAAAAAAATTCCATCATCAGAGTTGACCAGCATTGTGTCATTTTTTTTTCATCAAAAAACGCACAAAAAAAGTGTGTTTATTTTTGTTTTTGTGTGTTTTGATGAAAAAAATGACACAATACTGGTCAACTCTGATGATGGAATTTTATTCCGAAATAAATAAGATTAAAGTAAAAATAATAATAATAAATTAACCTTGCATTGGTAATGGCTTATATTTTCAATTTATATATATATACAGGGTGATTCATAAGTCACTTCACTTAGCTATTTAAAATGATTACCATATGAAGCACAAACATACTATGGACTTTTGATGATTGTTATCTTACTCTATTATTACTGCTATTTTTTATTTTAAATTTGTTCGTCTATATATTTGTTTCTATATATATTTATTTCATAATCAATCAAATATGCTACAAAGAGTCGTAAATTTCTTTGCAAAAAAGAATGGAGCTGTGCATGCAGAACGAAGGTGGAAATTTTCAAAACTTACTGTAATTTTAAACTCCCATTAATGATTTTGTTGAATAAACTCCATTTTTTTGCAAGGAATTTACGACTCTTTGTAGCATTTTTTTTTTCATATAGTTTTAATGGTTGAGAAACTTCCGAGACTATATATATATATATATTTATATATAGAGAGAGAGAGAAAGAGAGTGAGAGAGATGAATAGATAGAGAGATAGATAGATAGATAGATAGATAGATAGATAGATAGATAGATAGATAGATAGATAGATATTTTTTTTCTTTTTCATTATTTCCCAAATTAAACTCAATTTCAAACGTTTGGTCATAAATGTCTTGAATGTGGTATAAATCGCATTTCCGAGTGAAAATTGATCGGCTACGCTTGACTGGCTTTGAAATTGATGTTGGCTTCCATAAGCAAGTGGTTTTTCAATTTCGCTTGTCCAACATTAGCCGTAGCGACCTTTTCCATCGGCGGAAAGTAATCGACCACGCGGTATCATTCTTCCGACGCGCTACGAACAAAGGGAAAAGATAGAACCAGATGCTATATCGAAAGAGATCAGACTCTAGTTGAATAAAAAGGATAAATATTACAGACAGAGAGAAAAATGAAGAGAAATAGACACCTTTGTATGCACGTGAGACTATGGGCCGCAATAAACTGATAGAGAAAAATATATTTGAACCCATCAGACACGTGTTTCAAATCGATTTCATTCTATCTTTAGTTTTCTTGTTTTTCTCTCTTTTTCATTCTTCTTTTGTTCTTGTTTAGGATTAGGGTAAGGGTTAGCTCCTAAACTATTTAAACCATATATGAGTTAGGGTTAGTATTAGGGTTCGGGTTAATGAGTGGATCACATTTTTTAACATATTTCACCCCAAACAAGGCAGGCCGCCACTGTAGACGTAAGGGGCTACTGAGAATTAGGGAGTAGGTTTTGGGTGTCATCCTAAGTTGGGAGCTGTGCAGCGAGATGTCGGTTTACATTAGTTTCAAACCTCTGCATGTCGTTACAGTCGGGGAAACAGGGAGCAGGGAGGGAGTTCCAGAGGCCGGCAGCACGAGGAAAGAAGCTA
>OY744533.1:5398492-5418492 GCA_963556195.1 Sepiola atlantica | reverse complement strand
TATATATATATATATATGTTCTAAATATAAATATATATATATGGCTGATAAAAGTCATTATCGTTTCATGAAAGCCTGCATTAATTGGCCAGGTTTGTATCCAGATCGCTTCCACATCTCCTCATTGGTGACATGCTGCTTCCAGTTAATATTCAGCATCTGGCGAATAAACCATGTCTCCACGGAAAAAGTTTAGTTTCTAATTTAGAACGTATTGTCCAAGTCTCGCATCCATAAAGTAGAATGGCCCAAACGTACGCTCGAAATATCCTCAATCTGGTCTCCAGCGAGATGGTACGAGCCTGAAGAACAGAAGATAGCGTCATAAACGCACTGTTTGACTGAGCAAGTCTAGATTTGACGTCTGCCCTACACCTTTCATCTGATGTTATCAATGACCCAAGGTAGTTAAATGATTGTACTTGAGGGGCTGCAGTATCTCCGATCTTGAATTCACGGGCGGGCATTCGAGGTTTTCCAGAAATCGTCATGCAAAAGGTATTTTTAGCATTCAGTTGTAATCCGTATCTTTCGCTTTCTTCAACCACTAGATACACACCCGCTTCCAAATATCATTTCACATCAATCATGACAACTAAACAGCTTCACGCAACTCCAAATCACGCGAGAAGTTGTTAGTGTTGGTTATTCTTTACTGGTCAACCTAGTGGCTTTATCAAGGAGTGCACTGCATCGTTATCTTGGATGTCATTCTTCCTCGTGGTTGGATAGCATAGATACATTGATATTCATGAACTATGTAGAATTCAACTTCACGGTAATCACCGACTGGCTTGTTGCATCCTGAATTGTTTAAATATTACGCGGTTCATTCTTGTTTTTTCCCCCATGTGTCCAGGGAAAAGGGCATGCTTACTCAGACATGTGTCTGCTTCGTTTCCCCCAGCTGACTGTTTTGACTGACTGACTATTGTCAAACTGAGTGAAAATTTACACGTAAGGTCTGGTGAGTTAGAATCATGGAGTCACTCAAAGTCAGAATAGATGTATTGTTTCAGGTCAGTTATTTTCAAATTTCAGGAGTCGACATCGGAGTCGGAGTTGAGGGTTTAGATTTCTAATTACAATTCGGTGTTTGCATTTAATTCATTAAAAACAATTACGCCAACAACATTGAATTCACAAAGCTACAAAAAATATGCTCGTCCTCTTGGTATGTTTATATACATAAGGTTACCATTCTCCCCCAAAAAACAATGTTAATAAAATTCACAATCTTCACTTCAATTGAACTATATAGAGTGCAAACAAATCAGTCAATGTCGAAGTTTGGCCATTAATGTCCAACAGTGAATTTTCTCGCCGTTCAATGATATGCGGTGACACTTTGGTGATCGTCTCATAAGTATGGGGTGTAATCATAAATTGGTTTCGCACTCATCGGACCTTAACCTCCTATACTTTTATTTGAGGGGTTATTACAAGGGTACCGTTTATCATAAATCATACTCTAAAAGCTTCTTATCTCGGACCGCCTATATTTGGAATTATTTTCCTGCCCCCTGTTTCCTTGACTGTACTAACTTGCAGAAATTTAAATGTAATGTGAATAATAATCTCGCTGCACAACTCCCCACTTGGGATGCCCCTATAAATCTGGCACCTAATCACAGTAGCCCCTTGCGTTTCAGTGACTCAATATGAATCGTTTGGGATGAACAAAAGTAAAAACAATATGAATCGCGTGGGATGAACAAAAGTAAAAACAAAATCTAGTGTAGTTTTGGACCTTATATTGCATAATTAAACCCTCGTTCACTCAAAAGGGCAGAACAATTTTTTTCTCCGCGGAACCAATATTTGATTAGGGTTAGGGTTAAGAGTAAGGGTTAGGGTTAGGATTAAGGCTAGGGTTAGTGTTAAGGGTCAGGGTTAAGGTTAGGGGTTAGGGTTAGGGTTAAGCTTAGGGTTAGGGTTAAGGTTAGGGTTAGGGTTAGGGTTAGGGGTTAGAGGTTAGGGTTAGGGTTAGGGTTAGGGGGAAGGGTTAGGGTTAGGGGTAAGGGTTAGGGTTAGGGTTATGGTTATGGTTATGGTTAGGGTTGGGGGAAGGGTTAGGGTTAGGGTTAGGGTTAGGGTTAGGGTTATGGTTAGGGTTAGGGGGTAGGGTAAGGGTTAGGGTTAGAGGTTAGGGTTTGGGATTAGGGTTAGGATTAGAATTAGGGTTAGTGTTAAGGGTTAGGGGTTAGGGTTACTGTTTAGGGTTAGGGTTAAGGGTTAGGGTTAGAGGTTAGGGTTAGGGGTTAGGATTAGAATTAGGGTTAGTGTTAAGGGTTAGGGTAATGGCTAGGGTTAAGGATAGTGTTAATGGTAAGGGTTAGGGGTTTGGGTGAGGGTTGTGGTTAGGATTAGCGTTAGGGTTAAGAGTTAGGACTAGAGTTAGGGTTAGGGTTAGGGTTAGGGGTTAGGGTTAAAAAAATATTTTTAAATGTTTCCAAAGAAGTGCAATTCTTGACGATGATTATTCTTACTTCTTTAGTCTCATGCGTAGGCAGGCAAAATGGTAATGCCAATAGAAGAATAAGAACGAATCTGTGGCCGAAGAGATGTCGATGAGTGGGGATGTGGTATTCTAATTCAATTTGGGACAATATAAAAGAAGCATGCTTCAGTTGCCATGTAAGGAAAAGGTGGTAGAAATTTACATAGAATAGGTTACAGTAGCCGAGCACCTGTAAACTTTCGCTTTGAATTGTTGTGTGTCGTTGGCAGATTTACTACATCTCCTGGAAGTTCATTCCAAGGTCCGAGGATTCTGATTGTGGGGAGTAGCCATCCTGCGGTTCTATCGAAATCGGCGGTGAAAATGTTTCTGGATTATAGGAAAGAAGAGAAGAAAAGAGGTTACATAGAAAAAGGAGACCAAAGAGAAGAAAAAGAAGAAGAAGAAGAAGAAGAAGAAGAAGAAGAAGAAGAAGAAGAAGAAGAAGAAGAAAAGAAGAAAAAAAGAGGAACAGAAGAAGAAAGAAAAAGAAAGATGAAGGATAAGGAGAAAAAAGAGGAAGAAGAAAAAATTAGTAAAAAAAGAAGAAGAAAAAGAAGAGAAGGAAAGAAGAAGAAGAAGAAGAGGAGGAAAGAAGAAGAAAAAAAGAAAAAGAAGAAGAAGAAGAAGAAAAGAGGAGGAAAGAAGAAGAAATCAGAAGAAAAAGAAGAGGAGGAAAGAAGAAAGAAGAAGAAGAAGAAGAAGAAGAAGAAGAGGAGGAGGAGGAGGAGGAGGAGGAGGAAAGACGAAAAATAAGAAGAAAGAAGAAAAAGAAGAAGAAGAAAGAAAAAGAAAAAGATATCAGTTAAGAGGAAAAAAAAGGAAAAAGAAAACATTAGTAGAAAGAGAAGAAGAAGAAGAAGAAGAAGAAGAAGAAGAAGAAAGAAAAAGACGAAGAAAGAATAATCAAAAACGAAGGATTAGAAGAAGAAGAAGAAGAAGAAGAAGAAGAAGAAGAAAAAGAAGAAGAAGAAAAGATTATAAGAGAGTAGGAGTTAAGTTGTTAAAGTAGGAGATAAGGAAGAAGAAGGAGGAAGAGGAGGAGGAGGAGGAAGAGGAGGAAGAGGAGGATGCGATGGAGGATTTGAGTTTAAAAATTCAATGTTATTTATTTAATCATTGTTCATGTATCCGCTGCAATACTGAACAGCCATCTCGAAACTTCTGCCGACCTCGAAAAGAGGCTGAGGAGAAAGAATAAAGAAAGTGTCGAAAAGATGGGCGAAAAAGAAATTCTGGTGAACAGCAGATCAAACGGAGATCGAGCAACGACGATTGATTATTTAGTCATCTATGGCGTCGGTGTGATCACCATGACGACCGGCGTTTATGGCGACCAGAAATCGTCTAATCGTTTCACTGGCCAGAGCGCTTCAGCGCGTCCACTATGAACGGCCATTGATTCATCCGGTTATTTGTCCGTAATCAACGTTGGTCAATAGTCCATTGGTCAGAGGATTTGGAGGTGGAAAAATGGAGATGGAAGATTGTGCTGATTGTTAGAAAAAATAAATGGAAGGAAACATCGTAGATTTGATGGGCATTTTAGTGCGCTTATTGAGGATGAAACACATATTAGAAAGATGAAACACAGATTAGAGATAGTAGCGTGACAACGAAAACCCCTTCGATTTCTATATTTTCTAAATTCTTATTTGTTTCTATCTTGTTTGTGTTTTCAATTTTTTATTATGAAAAGATCCATGTGTTTCTTCTTCTGCCAATTATCCTATTCAATCGGTTCCTACTTGCAGACATCCTAAGATAATAATCCGAGCAAACGTTTTCCTTTAAAAAATATAAATGCTAATTTGTGTCCGATTAGAACTGTCATTCACTGGAATAAAAGGGATGGTTTTCCGTGTTGGAGTATTCTCTAACGCGTGTTTCGTGAAGAGATGATACGATACTCTCGTCGATTTCACAGATTATGGTGAGTAGCGGCGCTAGGCGCTTATACAAATCTAAGATACGGGTCCCATACTAAGATATTACTCGTTTCTTTGATACGATAGTTTATGAATGCAAGTAGACCATAATATTGTAGCAGAGAGAGAGGCTTACGCTAGTTATTTTTCTAACTACTTAGCTACTTGTACAGGAAGGAAGATGGGGACTTTGTCTGGCTCTACTTCGGGGGATCCGAAATCCCTTAGCTTGTAATCGCTACATGGCTAAAGCGTGTTCTCTCGTTGGCTTCCAGTCAAGAACTGCAATCTCAACTCCAGTTTTCCCAGCGGGAAAACTGTGACATCACAAAATCTCGTGATCGACGCACAGGTGTGACTTAACCTTTGAACTCAAGGTCTCGTCACCTGTCACCGCGACCGTGACCGTGAGAAACATCGTACCAAAGTTGCACGAGGTGACTCCGCTACAAATCGCGCAAGTCAAGCCCGATCTCCCACAGACGCGTCCACTCTCATAGGGCCATTATCTAACAATATTTGACTGTTGCCTTGAAAGTTTAGTTCAAGTCAGAATTTACTTTTTAATGGACATTATAAACAATTTCAAATTAATGTCGCATTTCTAAGATTTCCAGAGTAAACACAGTGCCGATCGTGTTTTAATGTAGTAACTAGCAGGAAGACCCGACGTTGCTCGGGATTGAATGAGGATCACTACTATGTACTTTTTACTATGCTCATAAAACTTTCATTGTTTTTACTGCCCTATCCTCATGAATCGCCTCTTAATATGGTCGGAGGCAGCTGAAATGTGTGAATAATCTTCTGAAGTAGTATCGTATACATATGGTAAAAATCAAAGGAGGCGCGAAAGCGCTCTATCCCTTAATAGACTACACGAATGGCCTATGCTGGAAATCTCATTTCTTTGATCAATCATAACTCAAAAACCAATAAACCAAATTAGTTAAAACTTTGCACAAATTTTTTATTTGATAGGTTCTATAAGTGTGTAGAATTTCAGCATCATTAGTCAAGGCAACCCAGAGATTCAGAAAGTTCAATCATGAAATCATGTTATCTGTGTGTAGATACGTACGTATGTTCCACCCTGTATCTCATCAACTATTTGATGGATTCAGCTGATTTTTGACAGAGATAGAGGTTCTAGGATCTAGTTGATGGCATTTTAATTTCAGTTTACCATATACCTTAGTTTTCCAGAATATTCAAAAAAAACTTTAAAATGACCATTGTATTGAGGCATAGCCTTTACAAAAGTAGTGACATTCCATGAAAAATTCCAGTATACTGAAATCATATGCCCTTAATAGGGTTAAGATGAAAATTCATATACACTAAATGTACAAAAGCAAGGAAATTCCCAAATGTTTACACTTTTATTGTCATTAAGGGTATGACTACATATCAACCAAACCATTTCATTATCATATCACTACAGTATAAATCTCTATGCATGAGTGGATGAAGTGTGTGAGGTGCGCTGAAGAAAAATTCCTACCAGTAAAATACATAGCCCTGTTGTGCTTGCATACTCTTAATGACAAGAAAAGTGTAAAAATTTGGGAATTTCCTTGCTTTTTTACATTTAGTGTATATGAATTTTCATCTTAACCCTATTTAGGGCATATGATTTCAGTATACTGGCATTTATCATGGAATTTCATCATAATCGGATATACGTATTTGAAGTTTTAAGAGAATTCAGCTGACTATAACATGGTCGTTTTCAAGTCCAATGTTAACAAATTCTTGTTGAGCCGTCGTTTCAGATAATCAAATTCTGCACAGTATCAACCATCATCTCCAATCCTCAAGGTCTTGTCTCAACGTCCACCTGACAGACTCATACACTCTTATCCTTGAGTAGCTTTTGGACCTTGATAAGCGGTGACTCATTTGTACAAAGACACTTCTTAAGAAAGTGTAGTATCTGTTCCGATGTATACTGCACCCTATAGACCGGTGTCGTCTTGTCCTTCGGGGCTTGATTACGCCGGTCTGTGGGTTTGTCCTGTGCAGTTCTAGGAGGTCCACCCTCCCAGGCTTTGCCTCCCCTCTTTGGGGAGGAGTAAGTTTATTCCTTACTGCCTGAGGCTCCCCTACCGGGGAATGCCGACGGGGCTGCCCAGGCAATTTTTAATGGCCAGAGTGCTCACCTTCTCGGGCGCTGGCTTTTCAACCCCCACTTTCGCCGACCTTGGGTCACATCTTACTTGTGGGAGTAAGATAAAACTGGCCTTGTGCCTAACCCCCTGAAGAGGAGGTAAATAATACTAGACTCAAGCAATGCAGGTTCAGAAGAGGTGTAGTTGGGGATTGCGCAATCCTTGCTTTATAATTGACTATCTGCGCAGGCATTCTTTCAAGTGGTATCCATTGTCTCTCAAGACTGGACAGAAGCCAACTACTGCGTATATAACCACAATATATGGCCGCAGCCATAGTTCCCGACGTTATTCCTTTGGCCATCGACGAACCGCCACCCTAATAGCAGTGGCTACGTAATTAATTGGTTGTAAAATCAAAGATAGCGAATCAAATAAATAATTGTACAATCAGGAAATAGAAGATTGTATAGGGTTAGGGTTAGGGTTAAATTGGTTAGGGGACAACGAATAATGAAAGGAAAAGAAGAGTATTGTGTGTGGAGCGAGTAGGGGAGGGAACAAGAACGTTGAACTGGATCGCGGGAAGAGAATGACCCTTACACGCGTGAAGACAGCATTTTATTCTGGTCATAAAATCCAGATTTTGTCAGACGGTAGATGCATGTGGCCGTTCATTGACACGTGCGCCTTTGACTTCTGATCTGAAGCCGAGCAAGGACAGGATGTCCGACGACAGATTTACTTGCAAAAACCACTGTAATCAGAATAGAGTGACTGTTTTTCGAAAAGGTGCTCGACTGAGCTCCAATTTTTTGTTCCTTCTTCAAAGAGATTCACAGCAAGAACTCGCCTGGCCACTACAAGGGAAAGGAGTTTCCTTTTTCTCTTCAATTGCCTAGCGCCCGGTGGAATCTTAAAAGAGAAAGCTCCCAAGAAAGAGCTTTCCGCCTGTCGAACACGCTACCGCGGGAATGTTTCCCCGTTGATTACAATTCCAATAAAGGCAAATTCAGGCTTAGAATTAAAGACACATTTAATCTAAAATGAAGCAAATGCAAGACTAGAATTTAAAATGCATGCCTAAACATTAGAAATGCAAGCCTAAACATTAGAAATGCATACCTTAACATCAGAAATGCATGCCGAAACATTAGAAATGCATACCTAAACATTAGAAATGCATGCCTAAACATTAGAAATGCAAGCCTAAACATTAGAAATGCATGCCTAAACATTAGAAATGCATACCTAAACATCAGAAATGCATGCCGAAACATTAGAAATACATGCCTAAACATTAAAAATGCATACCTAAACATTAGAAATGCATGCCGAACAATTAGAAATGCATGCCTAAACATTAAAAATGCATACCTAAACATTAAAAATGCATGCCTAAACATTATAAATGCATGCCTAAACATTAGAATTGCAAGCCTAAACATTAGAAATGCATACCTAAACATTAGAAATGCATACCTAAACATTAAAAATGCATGCCTAAACATTAGAAATGCAAGCCTAAACATTAGAAATGCATACCTAAACATTAGAAATGCATACCTAAACATTAAAAATGCATGCCTAAACATTAGAGATGAATGAATAAACATAAAAAATGAATGAATAAACATTAAGAAAGCATGCCTAAACATTAAAAATACATGCCTAAACATTAAAAATTAATGGATAAACATTCATAAACATTAAAAATGCATGTCTAAACATCAAAAATGAATGAATCAACATTAAAAATGAATGAATAAACATTAAAAATGCATGCCTAAACATCAAAAATGAATGAATAAACATTAAAAATGAATGAATAAACATTAAAAATGCATCCCTAAACATTAAAAATACATGCCTAAACATTAAAAATTAATGGATAAACATTCATAAACATTAAAAATGCATGTCTAAACATCAAAAATGAATGAATAAACATTAAAAATGAATGAATAAACATTAAAAATGCATGCCTAAACATCAAAAATGAATGAATAAACATTAAAAATGAATGAATAAACATTAAAAATGAATGAATAAACATTAGAAATGCATGCCTAAACATCAAAAATGAATGAATAAACATTAAAAATGAATGAATAAACATTAAAAATGCATGCCTAAACATTAAAAATACATGCCTAAACATTAAAAATTAATGGATAAACATTCATAAACATTAAAAATGCATGTCTAAACATCAAAAATGAAGTAATAAACATTAAAAATGAATGAATAAACATTAAAAATGCATGCCTAAACATCAAAAATGAATGAATAAACATTAAAAATGAATGAATAAACATTAAAAATGAATGAATAAACATTAAAAATGCATGCCTAAACATCAAAAATGAATGAATAAACATTAAAAATGAATGAATAAACATTAAAAATGCATGCCTAAACATTAAAAATACATGCCTAAACATTAAAAATTAACGGATAAACATTCATAAACATTAAAAATGCATGTCTAAACATCAAAAATGAATGAATAAACATTAAAAATGAATGAATAAACATTAAAAATGCATGCCTAAACATCAAAAATGAATGAATAAACATTAAAAATGAATGAATAAACATTAAAAATGAATGAATAAACATTAAAAATGCATGCCTAAACATCAAAAATGAATGAATAAACATTAAAAATGAATGAATAAACATTAAAAATGCATGCCTAAACATTAAAAATACATGCCTAAACATTAAAAATTAATGGATAAACATTCATAAACATTAAAAATGCATGTCTAAACATCAAAAATGAATGAATAAACATTAAAAATGAATGAATAAACATTAAAAATGCATGCCTAAACATCAAAAATGAATGAATAAACATTAAAAATGAATGAATAAACATTAAAAATGCATGCCTAAACATCAAAAATGAATGAATAAACATTAAAAATACATGCTATAACATCGTGCTCCCCCGACAATCAAACTGCTAACATTTGGAACTTATTCCCTGCTACCTGTTTCCCTGACTGTACCGACATACACAAATTAAATGTAATGTAAATAAGCATCTCGCTGGGGATGCCCCATATAATTCTGGCACCTAATCAACAGTAATCCCTTTCGTCCCAGTGGCAAGATGCCTTGTCTGCGGTGATTCAAAGTTTTTTAAAAATTACTACACTTACTACAACTACTAATAGTGCTGCTACTACTACTATTACTAGTAATAATAACAAGCCGCGCATGTGTGGTCCCCCTCTGTATGTGACTCGATGTGGCGAGTGTAAAATGCAATAAATTTGGGCAATTTGGGGCATTTTTGACCCCTCTTTGATCCCCCTGGGGGCGCGAACCAGAATGTTTCTGAGGTCAAGGATGCTCATTTTATATCCAGAACAATTGCCTCTACATTTTGGCCAAGTTTTAGAAAAATTGAATGGCTGGATCAAACGTTATTGGAAGAAAAGGGTCAGTTTTTTTCCATTTTGGGGGCTTTTGACCCCCTCGGGGCGCGAACTAGATTTTTTCCAAGGTCAGCGATACTTATTTTCTATTAGGAACAATTGCCTCCACATTTTGGCCAAGTTTAAGAGAAATTGAATGGATGGATGAAAAGCTAGGGGCAAAAAATGTCATTTTTTGCCATTTTGGGGCCTTTTGACCCCCTGGGGGGCTAACCAGATTTTCTTTCAAAAATCGGAGAATGTCACTTTCTAACCTGACAAAAGTTACAACTTCATGCAAAATTTCAGAGAAATTCAATGGATGGTTGCGGAGAAAAATCCGGACGGACGGACGGAAATGCCTCAAAACATAGGTCCCCCGATTTTATAAATAGGGGCACCAATAATAATAATAATAATAATAATAATAATAATAATAATAATAATAATAATAATAATAATAATAATAATAATAATAATAATAATAATAATCACTAGGGAAAGCAGTACACTGGGAACTGTGCAAACGATTGAATTTCGAATACGCAGACAAATGATACAAACATAAACCAGAAACAGTACTGGAAAACGAAAAACACATATATAGATATAGATGTACACACAGACAAACTCCCGGATGTTATAGTCGACAAGAAGGAAAAATGTTGCAAAATCATAGACTTCGCCGTACTAGCAGACCAAAAAGTGAAGATCAAGGAGACGGAAAATCGAAGCAGATACACAGAACTTCCCAGAGAACGGAAAGGAATATGGAGCATGAACAAAGTCAGTATAATACCAATAATCGTAGGAACACTAGGAACAGTAAAAAAAAAACTGGAGAAAAGACTGATAAAATTAGAATCAAAGAGATCACTGAAACCATACAAAGGACGGGGATGATCAAAACAGCTGCGATCTTAAGGAGAATCCTCGAATGCGGAAACCAACCCGCATAAGATACGAATGTTAACCAGTCACATGGAAGTACAAGAAGAAAACAAAACCACAAGAAAAACACGACCGCATAAACAGAATTTGCAAGAAACATCATAAGCTGCCCCCCCCCCCCAAAAAAAGAAAAAAACAGCTGACCTAGACTGACACCACACAAAATATTTGTAGATGGTCAAAGAGGATGAGAAGACCGAGGAGATACAACACAAACCAGACCTCCACTGGAAGAGTGCGGAGAGTGCTAAGATCTTGGAGAGGCTTATTGCCACCCAAATCCCAGAAAATACCAATGTTTTTACCAGCGAAATATCAATGGTAAGCGACTGTTCCGATAACACATGGTCATTTACAGTGGTTATCGAAAAGAGGTGGAGAGTACTGGAAATCTGAAGAGGCTTGTTGTCACTCAGACTCCAGGGAACACAACCGGATGTTGTCGGTGAACAATTACTGACGATGAACTGTGTGATAACTCTTAGTTAGTACAATAAATAATTCATAATATTTATTCCGAAGATAAGAGAACTGGGATTGTTTTACAAACGTAGGCTAATAAAATATGTATTAATATTGGAATATAGATTTAAGTGCGTTTCATGAACTTAAATCTGAATCTGTTTTGATATATTTTAACAAGAGATTAATTGAAATATAAACATTTGTACTTTGTTGCTGAAAAGAAATAATTGTGGAAACGTTAACAATTTAGACATATACTATCAGCGATCAGAAAAAAACGACGGCAAAAAGATTCGCAGCGATACGCGAGTACATCCTGCGCTCTGCTTCCCTGGTAGGGACCGGCGGGACATCCACAGGACATAACAAAATAAGTGGGGGGTAAATTAATGGATACATACACCAACTATAAAAGTTATCCACATTTAATGTTTCGAGTCTTCATTTGGGAACGAAACTACAGAGGGAGAAGATACTTCGAAAACTGCGAGGCGAATAAGTGTTCAGTTTTAGTTTTTAGGTAACGTTAAATCCTCAAGAAAAATAATAACTCCGGGACACATAATCATAAGACGCAGAGTCACGTGAATCAAGTTGAGAAACTCATATGTGGCAGCTGTAAACAGGATAGGGTCTATAAGGTTACACATTTGGCCATCCGTAGCTACAAAAGTCGTATTTTCATGAACAAATGTTGTTGCATAGATTTTAATTTCTCGTACGTTCTCTTCTTCGTCGTGGAGGGGCGCCGTCTCGATGTCGTCTTGTGGTTGAGTTTCTTTCTTCATTTCTGTACTGCCGTGAACATCGCCGTCCGCTGTGTCTGCAACAAAAATCTTCATACCACGATTCAACGAGGCAAACAATCTTTTAAATGGTTTATAGTTTATTTCAGGCGTCAGTCTACCGTCGCCCTTGGGGATGTTTCACCAACGTTGAGGGAGAGATCAAATTACTACTTTATCGTAGTTAATTCCTAGCTTAAGTCCTTAGCCATTCGAGGTAAGGGGAAAAAAGTCTCATGCCTGTATTCTTTTAGGAAATTTAATTCCCCTAATCATTTCAAGACTACATAGAAAAATCGTCTGTTCGGCTTGCTTCCAAAACCCAGATTGGCAAAACTCCGTTTCCCCAGACAAAATCCCGTGACGTCACAGAACCCCTATGCGCAGGAGCACCTTGACCCTTGACCTAGGGTCTCGTCAACGTGGTTCCCCTGTCAACGCCTGTGAACTCCGACTGTGAGTACATCTTTATTCTGCACTCGGTTGTACGGGTTCACCCGCACTAAATCGCGCAAGCTAAACCGAACGATCTCTCACACATACGTCCGGCCTCACACGGTCATTATTTAACAATGTTTGAACAGTTATTTTTATGGATTTTTCAACCAGACAACAATAGATATCCAGGAGTGTGAAATAATGGGTTTACTATAGAAAGAATACTCCAAGCCAGCAGTAAGTTCTGTCCTACGCTACAAAGATGTCTGAAAGCGAGACATGAGGGCAGGTGGCATCGACCCAACAGGCTGGGAGTCCGTTGTGGAAGATTGCAGCCACTGGAGAAGAGCTCAAAGGCATACTGCAAAAAGAAGCGGGGAGAGGAGAGACCAGCAGTGGAGAGAGAGACGAGAGCATTAACACCACCTACATTTGTGGCAACTGCAACAGAGCCTGTGATCCAGGATAGGCTTGCACAGTCACAGAAGACGCTGCAATTCGGCAACGGACACATTTGAGGCGCAGAACTCCATTGTCGCCTGAGATAGATGGATGCCAACTATAGAAAGCTAATAAATAATATTTCGCCCCGAACGTCAGACAGCCATCGTTCATTGTGTCCGATATTTAGATAAAGCTGCGTGGGTTTTTTTTTTACAGACAAGTGTCCGGTATGATCTAGGTATAGAATTCTTTAACTTGTCTAATACTGAAGCTTAATCACCTGTCCTCTACTTTAGCCAAAATGGGGACTTACTGACATTGCAAAGAATTATATTCAAAAAGGTCATTTTGGACAAAAGCTTGCGATTTCGAGGAAAAGAATAAAATGGCGCTCGGTCTTATCTCTCGGGAAGGGGTCAGTATTTGAAGAACGTAGAAGTACGGAGCGCGGGACGGGGAGAGAGAAAGAGAGAGAGAGAGGGGGGGAGATGGACTAAGGTTGAGAAAGGAGTTTAACAGGAAGCTTTCACGCGTCATTTCCGGTGATTTAAGGCGAATAAGAATTCGCTAGTATTAAAAGACAATCAATCTTTTTATTTGAAAAGAGGGTATTTGGGGGCCATGTTCCTTTATTTGAGTGAACGGATGCCTTGAAGTGATCAGTGCGCACAGCAGATGAGAGAAAATAGAATGTAAGGGGTGAAACGCGACAGACGCTGGTTAGTTGTGGAGGACGAGGCGTGTGGCGGGGGCCTAGCATTAGTTATTTTGATAAATGTCGTAATAATAATCGATCACCTTTGAGCGATCTATCTGTCTCTCTGGTACTCACTTCCTGTCTCTCCGGTGCTCATATACTCGCCCACAGTTTCTTTCTCAGCGGCGAACCCTTTCTTCCTCTAATATACCAAAAACACGTCCTTATTCCGTCTTTTTCTCTCTCTCTCTCTCTCTCTCTCTCTCTCTATATATATATATATATATATATATATATATATATATATATATATATATATATATATGGGAAATGAAAATATATAAATGAAAAAGAAAAACCAAAAAGGATGTTTTTTTATATATTCATCAACGTTTCGTCTTTATTTGTAAGACTTCCTCAGGATGATAATTTTAAGACAAATGTCATACAAGTACGTGAAAATATTGGGTTGACATGATGGGTTGATGAGAAAAAGTAGTAGCCATTACTGGGTGCGTAGACCCGAGGTCCGGGCTTAGTGAAGTACGTAGCATGGAATGAAATAAATGAGGATGGTTCTGAGTGAGAAAGTGGAAGGGTTGGGGGTGAACGGAAATAATGTGGATGGCTGTTAGTGAAGAAGTGGAGGGGTGGGGAAATTGGAGGGGAGGGGGAGGCTCGGTGACTTTGGTGTGTGGGTATGTCATGGTTTTAGAGAAGATTTGAAAAACTGAAGGTGGTTCGAAAGTGAGAGGGGAAGGTGGGTAAGAGTGTAAGAGAAGTAGTCGGAAAGGCTATGGCAAGAATGTGTGAAATGAGTAAGTTAGGTTTGGATTCGTGGTGAATAGAAAATGTGTGTGGGGGGTGAGTGTGTATGCGGAGACTGGTATGTGAGTATAACAGAGAGCGAAGAGGAAGTCTTACAAATAAAGACGAAACGTTGATGAATATATAAAAAAACATCCTTTTGGGTTTTTCCTTTTCCATTTCCTATTACGTCAGATTACCTTCATCCTTCCTTTCTCATATATATATATATATATATATATATATATATATTTGTTATTGCTTATTATCTATGTACGTATACGTTTCGTCCTTAGTAATCGGGACTCATCATCATAGAAATATGACTACCGGTCATGTGATTCGAAACCCCGGATTACGAGTATTTTGCAACTCAAACCCGACGCCTTAACCACACGGCCAATTTTAAATAGCGAATAAACTGTGAAAATTTTAACACTTTATCGGCGGCTTAATATATATATATATATATATATATATATATATATATATATATATATATATATATATTTCTCTCTTTCTTTTCCTCTCTCGCTCTCGCTCTCTCTCTCTCTTTCTTTCTCTCTCTCTCTCTTTCTCTCTCTCTTTCTCTTTCTCTCTCTTTCTCTCTCTCTCTCTTTCTCTCTCTCTTTCTCTTTCTCTCTATTTCTCTCTCTCTCTTTCTCTCTCTCTCTCTTTCTTTCTCTCTTTCTCTCTCTTTCTCTCTCTCTCTCTTTCTCTCCCTCTCTCGCCTTCGCTCTCGCTCTCCATTTCTCTCTCTTTCTCTCTCTCTCTTTCTCTCTCTCTCTTTCTCTCTCTCTCTTCCTCTCTCTCTCTTTATCTCTCTTTCTCTCTCTCTCTCTCTTTCTCTTTCTCTCTCTTAATCTCTCTTTCCCTCTCTCTGTTTCTCTCTCCCTCTTTTTCTCTCTCTCCCTCTCTCGCCATCGCTCTCTCTCTCTCTCTCTCTCTCTCTTTCTCTTTCTGGCTTCAGTTTATATCTCCTCACAAGGTTATCTCTATTTCTCCCTTTCTTCGGTTCCACATACTTACAAGCACATTCGCTTTCTGCACGATATTTTTCTCCTCTTTTGCGCCCACATATACTTTTGCAAATACAGAATTTATATATAATACGATATATAAATCCCAGTTAACAGAACCTTCCTATAAGGAAACAAAATGTATCACCCTAATAAATTAATATTCCATGTTGTATCTGTTTATCATTATATATATATATATATATATATATATATATATATATATATATATATATATATATATATATGAAGAGTTCGAATGCAAAACGCGATAAACGCCATTTAAAAAATTACAAAGATAACACTATAAACAGTGTTACATTTAAACACGAGACCACACACTCAAATTATGTTTTATATAATATGATACGGCAATAATTAATTTATGCTTTCAATCAAAATAAGCTTATATTCCAAGTCTATATTTATATTCGTTCTTTATTGATTAAGGTCTCAATTTTAACAAATTGTATTTATCGCGTTTTGCATTCGAACTCTTCATATATATATATATATATATATATATATATATATATATATATATATATATATATATATATATATATATATATATATATATATATATATAGGGTGGGCCAAAATAAGTGCCCTATCTTTAAATTTGAATAACTTGAATTTGAATAAATTCCACAAAATAGAAGTTAAACTCACCAAACTTTATGTGTGTGTAGACTGACCCTTCCGAGATTTTTTGAAATAAACAAAACAAATTTTAGCCGAAAAACATTTCTTAAAACTTACAAAAACTAAAGTATTGTTTTTTACACTGTTTTGAGTTTTTTAAGCAAAAATAATGTCTTCTAAATGAGGGTACGTTCCTTAGGGCTAATACGACTCATGCTTGCTTCGGAAGGGGTCCTTTACTTATTCTAAAAAAAAAAAAAAAAAATCAATAAATAAAAAAGTTATGAATTTTTAAAAATAGGACCCTTATTTTTGCCCACCCTGTATATATATATATATATATATATATATATATATATATATATATATATATATATATTAAAGTACTAAAATTCTTAGAAATTAGTACTAACAAACAAAAACTCCATATATTAGAATTCCTATATATAAAAATCAAAAAAAACCTAATTACTAGAATTAACTTTAATATCAGTAATAATATTCTAAAATATTTATAGCTCCAATATAGTTTCGTACTTAGTACATAATTCCCGCCAAAAACCTTCTATAAATACTAACACATATTCTAGGCAGATTACCCTCATTCCCCCTGAAAATGCACCCAGATGGGTCCGAAAGTACTTGGAAGACAGATGCAAATTATGGCAAATTCATCAACCAATTTAAACGAAAACGAGAGAAACACCGCCCAGTGGGCATCCAGCTTCCCAGTCAAGCTGAGTAAGAACAAGTTCGCCTGAATAAGAAGCAAAATGCACATATTTCGTTGACGCCCATTTTATAGAGAAATAGTCTGTAGATGATATATTCCATTTAATCAATCAATGGAAATCTTGCAGGTCATACTACATGTTGTAGATCGAGGAATAGTTGAAAGTAACCGTGACGTCACGGGCAAAAATAGAGGGGTCGGTCGGCCCTTTTCGTTACTAGGCAACAGGAGTACGCATCAAGAGTTCGTGTGGCACGTCTGCTTACCAACCTAGGGGAGTTTTGAGTACATGTATAATGGAAAACTTGGTACCAATGTTCGCGATCAGTTTCTTTGACCAGATATAAATGCAGAATCGAACCATCCATGTTGTTAATATTTTTGTGGCTGATGAAACGAATGTTGACAAATAAAGACGGCGGTGACAGGACATGGTAAAAAAACAAAGCCGATACAACGTCCGGGTCGGATTAGAGCTGGAGGTAAGAGCAACTAAATGTGACTCAAACTCCACCAAACTATCAAATCAGTTTTTATCCGGATGTTTCCACTAATTATAAGATATTAGTTGACGCTTATATCTTTTGCTGGATTACTTTATATATATATATATATATATATATATATATATATATATATATATAATACAGACAAGGTAAACATTCACAGAGTAGTAATCCAAAGAATTTCAACCGGGCTCATAAAAAGTACTCAATATCAAATAGAGCATTTATATGTACTCATATATATGTATATATACTTTTATATATTCATTATTTTTATATATTTATATAGATAGATAGATAGATAGATAGATAGATAGATAGATAGAGAAAGATAGATAGATAGATAGATAGATAGATAGATAGATAGATAGATATGATGCGATAGATAGATATATATATATAGATAGATAGATAGATAGAGATAGATAGATAGATAGATATAGATAGATAGATAGATAGATAGATAGATAGATAGATAGATAGATAGATAGATAAATAGATATGTAGATAGATAGATAGATAGATAGATAGATAGATAGATAGATAGATAGAACAAATTCATATAATCTAGATATTTTAGTCAAATAACTTTCGTCTTTCTGATTCTGATCACTTTAACTCGTGAATTTACAGCGTCGAACATTCCATCCTAGCTCATTTTTCTGATCATCGGTCAAGGAAGAGCAGGTCAAGCGACCACCACACGGATTTCTTTCCTGACATGATTTAAATTTAATGACCAGAATAAAATCGCGCTTAAGTGGACAACCGACATGTAGGAGAACGGTCAGTGGTCATTATTCGTCGCTACCGTCGACCAGCCTCCACCCGCCGCTCCCGATTCCGAAGACGTTATCTCATTCTCCCTACGCCAACTTTTGTGTACCCCTTTTGTCCTTGTTTCTCTGGGACTTCTCGCAATTCTCTTTTCACACAATGATTCTTTCCTATTGACGATCTCGTATTTTCCAAGTTTTTGAATTTATTTTCGTAAGTCGTTTTTTTGTAATACTAATAACGCACTACTAAACAAGGCGAAAAGCCACCCGAGAATAAGCGTTTATGAGATTGCCAATTGAATGATGAACAATACCATGAGAGGAATGAAAACGATGAATGGAATGGACAAAGTTTAGTTGCTTTTGATGACACTAAACTGGAATCTTAGGAAAATCTCGATCATCCCAGTAATTATAGGAGCAACAACTAATGAAAAAGAATTTCAAAAGCTATCTGACGAGTATACCCGGTGAACCGAGTGCAAGAGAAATAAAAACAATTGCACGTAAAGGGACGGTTAGAATCTTAAAAACGATCTCTAGGCTGGAGTGTCTGAAATAGCCGGTGAATATCTGGCATCCGGTAGGATGCCACATCTCCAGCAAAAACAGAAAGATAAGAAATTTTTTTTTTTTAAGTATATACAACATAATTACGTTGACACACCGGTTCCCGTTAGATCACCGAAGTTAAGCAACGCTGAGCCTGGTCAGTACCAGATGGGTAACATTTCTCATCTTGAGTGTTATCATCACAACGTTCCGGTAGCTGTAACCTCCGGCCTTCTTCAGGTGTATCTTTTTGAACTCGTGAATATTTCTGTCGAACTTGGGAATCTGGACGGAACTCTTTATTTAATCCACGGGGTAGAATGATTTTGTTCCGCCAGGACCTGTGGCGCAGTGGTTATAGTACTTAATTAATTTCAGTTATAAATGATAGTCATTTGAAGGTTCAATCCTCGGTGCGGGCGATACGAAAAATTGCGAATTACTGAAGACATCTCACAGTCATGGCTGATGGAGAAAAAAAAGCATGCTACCTCCGTGGATTAGATAAAGAGTTCCGTTCGAAATTCCGTCCAGAGTTCGACAGAAACATTCTCGAGTTCGAAAAAAATACACCTAAAGAAGGTCGGGGGTTACAGCGGCCGAAACGTTGTGATGATAACACTCAAGATGAGAACAGTAGTCCGAATAATCAAAATTTTTATATTTTTATAAAAGTGTTTCAAAATTTGGTGTTTTCCTTCTAGCTAATTTTTTTTTTACTAAATTGTTTAAAAATTATGGGTTTTTCTTCTCGCTAATTTTTTTTATTACTAAATTGTTTAAAAATGATGGGTTTTTCTTCTCGCTAATTTTTTTTATTAAATTGTTTCAAAATTAGTGTTTTTTTCTTCCTGGCAAAACTTTTTTTTTTTAAAGTGTTTCAAAATGTGCAGTTTTCCATCTTGTTGAAATTAGTTATAGGACAATTCCAATATTTTCCCAATTCCGATACAATTCGGAAATTACCTAAAAAGTAAAATTTCAATTTTATGTAGCGAAGAGTCCGTATCTACATTTAAATGTAAGTATAATGTTCTTTTTAATTTGTCAAACTAAATGTTTTCTTTTTATATATTGTATCTCAGATTTTGATAAATTCATATTGATATTTTCATCTATATCTTGTGCCATTTTTCCAATTAATCCACCTGTGGCATTTTCACCTGTGCCATTTTTACCAAAATTTGTTATTATGATCTAGAGATGTTCTTC
>OY744533.1:5390992-5393492 GCA_963556195.1 Sepiola atlantica | reverse complement strand
TTTATTGCTCATATCCGTCCTTGGACGAGTATTTTTTCTAGTATCGAGCCAATGGCCTTCCAACACTCTTGTATACCTCGGAGACCTGGACGACATACCGTCAACATCTTCTCAACAAGGGGTGTCGTAACCCAAGTAAGAAAACTCGAGACTAAGACTTCCGCTTTGTGGATTTCACGGATTGTGTGGACAGCGACCAAGGTTCGGGCTGAGAGAAGTCAGTGGCAGAGAGTGCTTGGTCCAGCGCTCTCAGCAGCCACGGCTACTACTTTTTCTCATCAACCCATCATGTCAATCCAATATTTCGATGTACTTGCATGACATTTTTCTTAAATTTATCATCCTGAGGAAGTCTTACAAATAAAGACGAAACGTTGATGAATATATAAAAAAAATATTTCTTGGTTTTTCCTAATCCCATTACGTCGGATTACTCTCATCTTTCCTTTCTCATATATGTATATACAAATATATATATATATATATATATATATATATATATATATATATATATATATATATATATATATATATATATATATAGTATAAACAGTATTTATATATAGAGTTATATATATATATGTATATACATATATAGTATGAACAGTAAACTTATGGCAAAAAAGCTACAATTACGTTTGCTTTCATTCCTGTGTAGCTCACTTGACATATATATATTTTTATACTACTTAGCTCTACTCGTGTATCGAGCACTGTTGAAGTAAATGCGGAAAATATATATATATATACGTAATATAGTAGTGTGATGTTGTCATCTCTGCCTCAAAATATTGTAAATTTTGCTTCCCCATCTAATATATATATATATATATATATATATGTGTGTGTGTGTGTGGGTGTGGGTGTGTGTGTGTGTGCACATGTGTATCTGTGCGTTTGTTTATTTTCTAAATGATGAGTAATAGTTAGGTGTGTGCAGGAAATATATTTTTGAGTTGAAGCCTGTGAAAAGCAAAAGAAATTTTGATCTATCACCGAAACGATAATTGAATGATAAATATGATAAAATGTCAATAATAAATTGAAGCCGAACATAGTCGTTAGGGTTAGGGTTAGGGTTAGGGTTAGGGTTAGGGTGATGTATACGAGATGTATGAAGTGTTTATGAAATCAAAAGAAAGATAGAGGTTCAGGAAGAATAAGAGAAAGAAGATAAAGAAAAAAGAGGAAGAAGAAGAAAGAGAAGGGGAAACGGGAGGGGGACAACAAGAATAATAGCAACAACGACAATGAAGGCAGGGCAAAAGTCTTAGAAAAAATACGGGAGACAGGGGAAGAGAGAGAGAGACGGACAGACAGACAGACAGACAGACAGACAGACAGAGAAATCGCGGTAGAGAGAAAGGGAATAGTAAGGTGGTTGAGCCGAGAACAAGATAGAAAAAGAAAGACGGTTTTAATGAAACGAGAAAACGTGGAGGCGTGAGAGAGAAAAGAAGAAGAAGAAGAAGAAGAAGAAGAAGAAGAAGAAGAAGAAGAAGAAGAAGAAGAAGAAGAAGAAGAAGAAAAAGAACGAAGAAGAAGAAGAAGAAGAAGAAGAAGAAAATGAAAATGAAGAAAAAAATGAAGAAGAAGAAGAAGGAAAGAACGAAGAAGAAGAAGAAGAAGAAGAAGAAGAAGAAGGAAAGAACGAAGTAGAAGAAGAAGAAGAAGAAGGAAAAAACGAAGAAGAAGAAGAAGAAGAAGAAGAAGAAGAAAATGAAGAAGAAGAAGGAAAGAACGAAGAAGAAGAAGAAGAAGAAGAAGAAGAAGAAGGAAAGAACGAAGAAGAAGAAGAAGAAGAAGAAGAAGGAAAGAACGAAGACGTAGAAGTAGAAGAAGAAGAAGAAGAAGAAGAAGAAGAAGAAGAAGAAGAAGAAGAAGAAGGAAAGAACGATGAAGAAGAAGAAAAAGAAGAAGAAGATGAAAAAGAAGAAGAAGAAGAAGAAGAAGGAAAGAACGAAGAAGGAAAGAACGAAGAAGAAGAAGAAGAAGAAGAAGAAGAAGGAAAGAACGATGAAGAAGAAGAAGAAAAAGAAGAAGAAAAGAACGAAGACGTAGAAGAAGAATAATAATAAGAAGAAGAAGAAGAAGAAGAAGAAGGAAAGAACGATGAAGAAGAAGAAAAAGAAGAAAAAGAAGAAGAAAAGAAAAAGGAGAAATCCAATCTTTTCGAAATGAAATTTCCAACAATCAAAATAATAATAAAAAGAACAGAGAGAGTAAGAGTGAAAGAAAAGGGAAACGAACAGAAAAGAAACCCAAACGAAATGTAGTCAAGGTGTGAATGAAACGCCGTTTGATTTGCCAACTTCCTTTTGCCAATATCACGCATGCGCAGTTGCCTTTTGCGAACTTCCGTTAAGAAAGCCAAAGATTAAATTGCCATCCTGCAATTTGGTCATTAGCTCCCCAAAATGCATGCGTCTGCTTTAATAAGGTTACGAACAAGGGCTTGCAAACTAGTGAATTAGGCGCCGGCTCCTGTAAAAACCTCTCC
>OY744533.1:5340992-5385992 GCA_963556195.1 Sepiola atlantica | reverse complement strand
GAGACTTTTGAAGGAGATCGCGGGCCGGAGTGAAAAACAGAATCTCAGAATTACTATATTTTGTTTACATGAATAAATTGTACAAAAATTGCATTGGACACTCTAATGAAATATACATGTATCATCACTCGCTGATATTTATACATTTTTATCCCACTGTAAATCTTAATTGAAACCTACGTCTATGTCACAAAATAATATGAGTTTTACTGGGAGGTCCGTGGGTCGGATTGCAATGATAAAGCCTAGCAGGGTGGCGGTCCATACGCTAAGCCTTCGCGGCCGGAGGTTTCCCGCCCCTGATCTAGATCAAAGGCGACCTATCCACCACCATGGAGATCCCCATGCCACACAGTCGAATTGAATCATCTGACACTTCTTCCCCAACGACTAAGGCAAGCTTTAGATTTGCTAATTTTATTAAGCTACAGAGTATACACAGGGTCTTCCATAAGTAACTATATTTTTTCTTTAAGGAATAAATTTGTTGATGCTGGAGAATTTCTTTTAGTTTATGGATCATTCGAAAGCGGAAATCGTATATTTATTTAGAATCGTTTAACGTAAGGAACAAATCTGAGTTCCTATTGCTCAAGTGCCGTTTGAGCTATCCACTAAAATATGGCGCTCAGTTTCTGGAAAATTAGGAAAATGCATTATGTTTCATGGAGAAAACGGCTCTCTCTCTCTCTCTCTCTCTCTCTCTCTCTCTCTCTCTCTCTCTCTCTTTCTCTCTATCTCTCTCTCTATATATATATCTCTATCTATCTCTCGCTTTCTCGCTCTCTCTCTCTTTCTCTCTATCTATCTATCTCTATATCTCTCTCTATCTCTCTCTCGCTCTCTCTCTCTCTCTCTCTCTCTCTCTCTATATATATATATATATATATATATATACATATATGTGTGTGTGTGTATGTGTATCCTTAGGCAGCATTTCTTCATTGATGCATGTTTAATTAAACAACAGGGAAAATTCCTGTTTGTTTCTTTACTGATCGATCTTTTCATGTTGACGGACCAATGATCTAATGTTCTGTTCGAGTGTGAACAAGAACTCGCCAAAACTGCTAACGTTTTCGACTCCCATGAGTCTTCTTACGGCACGTGAGGAGTTATGCAAACTAAAATGGTGAATTTATTGTGAAACTCGATTTTTATAAAAATATATTAAAGGCATTTCAATATACCTTCTCCCCCTCATATCGAGCTTGATTGATGGTGGGTTTATTTGCCCGATTGAGTAAGACTTCAATTATGGGGAGGCGCAGGTTGCAATCTGAAACAGCGAGGATGTCAGTGGGCATGACTAATATGTCTGTGAATTCTTTTTTTGTGAGTGTCGCGTTCTACTAAGTGTTGGTAAATATGGGGGAAGGAGAGGTGACATGTAAGACGACGAGAGATACTAGTCCTTGTCATTCCAATATATATAGTGGGAGATGTCTTCTTCTCTTCCCTACAGCGTTTTTCGCACAGACGATGGGGTTGCTAGTCTCTCTCTACTCTTTCGGTGGTTCCAATCTATGGTTCACTCGCCCTGTCAAACATTCACAAGAAAAACGCGTCTTACTATCAACCACTGTGAATAATAGTTTTCTTTCTTTTTCTGTGTACTTTTAAAACGACCATGTTGTAGTTAACAGCTAAGAAGCCCCGTGGTATTGTGTTCTACAGACGCGCAGTCCTTGCTAAGAAACTTATCTCATAGAAGTTCCGTTAAGATATCTTAACGGAACTTCCATGAGAAACGTTTCTTAGCAAAGAATGCGCGTCTGTAGAACACAATACCACGGGGCTTCTTACCTGTTAACTACAACATGGTCGTCCAATGTAAACAAGGTCGTTTTCTTAAATAATCAAATTCTGCTCAGTTACAGCCATCGTAACCAATCTTCACGGTGTTATCTCACCGTTCACCTGACAAACTCATTAAAACTTATCCTCGGGTTGCCTTGTGGCCTTGATAAAGAAGTCACTTGTTGGGACAAAAACGTAGTAGAAGTAGTAGTAATAACAGTAGTAATACTAGTAATAGTAGTAATTGTAGTAATAGTAGTAATAATAGTAGTAATAGTAGTAATAATAGTAGTAATAGTAGTAATAATAGTAGTAATAGTAGTAATAGTAATCATAATAGTAGTAATAGTAGTAATAATAGTAGTAATAGTAGTAATACTAGTAATAGTAGTAATAGTAGTAATAATAGTAGTAATACTAGTAATAGTAGTAATAGTAGTAATAATAGTAGTAATAGTAGTAATACTAGTAATAGTAGTAATAGTACTAATAATAGTAGTAATAGTCATAATAGTAGTAATAGTAGTAATAGTAGTAATAGTAGTAATAATACTAGTAATAGTAGTAATAGTAGTAATAATAGTAATAATAGTAGTAATAGTAATAATAGTCGTAATAGTAGTAATAGTAGTAATAATAGTAGTAATACTAGTAATAGTAGTAATAATACTAGTAATAGTAGAAATAATAGTAGTAATAGTAGTAATAGTAGTAGTAATAGTAGTAATAGTAGTAATAATAGTTATAATAGTAGTAATAGTAGTTATAATAGTAATAGTAGCAGTAATAGTAGTAATAGTAGTAATAGTAGTCATAGTAGTAGTAATAGTAGTAATAGTAGTAATAGTAGTAATAATAGTAGTAATACTAGTAATAGTAGTAATAGTAGTAATAGTAGTAGTAATAGTAGTAATTGTAGTTATAATAGTAGTAGTAATAGTAGTAATAGTAGTAATAGTAGCAGTAATAGTAGTAATAGTAGCAATAGTAGTAATAGTAGTAGTAATACTAGTAATAGTAGTAATAGTAGTAATAATAGTAGCAATAGTAGTAGTAGTAGTGATAATAGTAATAATAATAGTAATAGTAGTAATAGTAGTAATAATAGTAGTAATAATAGTAGTAATAGTAGTAATAGTAGTAATAGTAGTAATAGTAGTAATAATGGTAGTAATAGTATTAATAGTAGTAATAATAGTAATAGTAATAATAGTAGTAATAATGGTAGTAATAGTAATAATAGTAGTATTAATAGTAGTAATAGTAGTAATAGTAGTAATAATAGTAGTATTAGTAATAGTAGTAATAGTAGTAGTAATAGTAATAGTAGTAATAGTAGTAGTAATAGTAGTAATAGTAGTAATAATAGTAGTAATAATAGTAATAGTAGTAGTAATAGTAGTAATAATAGATCTATGGTGTTTTAATATTGCCAAATAAAGCTAAATTCAAATAAGAAGGATAGAGTTCAGATTGTCGATCCAGAACTAAGCTCCATCCATTCAGTGTGGAGGTACCCAGATTACGGAGGGCCTTCTACTCTAATAGCTTCTTTTCGTCGAACTGCCGACCTTTGGAACTCCCTCCCTGTTCCATGTTTCCCCGACTGAAGCAACATTCATAAATCTCAAACTTAGTTAAACAAGCATTTCGCTACACAACTCCCAATCTAGGATGACCCCCTGAACTTTCACTCTAATTCTCAGTAGCCCCTAACGTCTACAGTGGCAGCTTGCCTTGTTTAGAGTGAACTATGTTAGAAAAATCTACATATCTGATGTTTTTACGTAGACCTTGTTTCTGGATATTGATATTAGGATGGGACATGGTTGACTTAACCTCCCCCATTTCTTAGCCGCTTACATGACACAGAACTTTGCTAAGATCCGGCTAATAATCTATTGTAACGCCAACTATCAGATTTCTCATACATCACGTGGTGATTCTAACTAAATGAATAAACTGTCTACTTTTCATATGGGGTTCTAATTGACCATTAAGATATTATCTGATATTAATAAACGATGTGTCTCTGATACCCGCATCCCACCGTAATAAGGTTATACATGAAGTCAGTGTGAGATTGGGGAGCCCAGCTACCGCGAGGAGGCACTGAAAGAGTAATCAAGTAGCGTAGAATAGATCCATCGACATTCCCCGGTAGGAGTGCCTCAGGCGATCGGAAATAAATAACACCCTACTCCAGAAGGAGAAGATAATGTATGTGGGCACGGCTTGCTAGTGGTTCAAAATAGGAACTGGGTTAGAACTGGTTAGAACTGGTTAGAAAGTATAGAGGTCAAAGGGTCATAGAGTGAAACTAGGAGGCGGTTGGAAACTACGAGATTCATGGGCGAAGCTGTCTCTATCTATCTCTTTATCTCTCTCTCTCTATATATATATATATATATATATACATATCTATCTATCTACATATCTCTCTATTGAAAAAGAAGGAGAATAAGAAGAAGCAGAAGAAGAAGAAAACGAAGAAGAAGAAGAAGAAGAAGAAGAAGAAGAAGAAGAAGAAGAAGAAGACGATAATGCCTGTGAGGACGGCTTGCTATTGTTTCATAATAGGAGCCGTTTTAGAGTAGAAATGTTTTGAGGTCGTAGGGTCATAGAGTGACACCAGGCGTAGGTTAGAAACCACGCGATTTCCGGGCGAAGCTGTCTGTCTGTCTGGCTGTCTCTTTCTCTCTCTCTATCTATCTATCTATCTATATATATATATATATTTATATATATATATATATATTTATATATATATATATATATATATATATATATATATATATATATATATATATATTTGTTATTGTTTATTTATCTATGGACGTATACGTTTCGTCTCTTTTCAATCAAGACTCATCAGCATAGAAGTATGACTATTCACTACCGGTCACACGATTCGAAACCTGGGATTACAAGTATTTTTCAATAGGCCAATTCTGAACATATTCTGAAGATATATATATATCTTTTTATCTATCTATCTATCTCTCTATCGAAGAAGAAGAAGAAGAAGAATAAGAAGAAGAAGAAGAAGAAGAAGAAGAAGAATATAATGCCTGTGAGGACGGCTTGCGCTGTCTCTCTCTCCCTCTCTTTCTCTCTCTCTCTCTCTCTCTCTCTCTCTCTCTCTCTCTCTCTATCTCCCTTTCTTTTTTCTTTCAGTTTTTTGAAAAAATTTAAAAAACAATCACAAAAACAGGTTGTCTTCGTATGCGAAAGAGAAAGAGATAGAAAGAAAGACCGCCTCGCTACATCAGCCACCCGCGTGCGCTGCTCCCTCCCCCCTTGGGGAGAGCCGCTTGACATTTCTTCTCTTCTTGAAATCTCGTAAGTTATAAGAGAGGGAAGCAGAGAGAGAGTGAGAGATTCGCCTGGAAATCAAGTGGTTTTCAACTTCCGTCTAGTGTCACATTCTGACCCCTTGACCTCTAAACGTTTCCACTCAAACACGGATCCTAGGACTGAACCGGATCCTTCTTAATTCAGACAGAAATGGTCTGATCAGACTAACCATACCCTAGGTTGTCTGAATGTAAAAGATCCCAATTTAAGCTGAACCACCAATCCTTCTCCCCTTTTCCTTTTTCTCAGTAGCCCCTTACGTTTACAGTGGCGGCCTGCCTTGTTTGGGGTGAATCATGTTAAAAAAAAATTTTTTAATAAAAGTATTAATCCCATGGCCGTACACGGGTTCGATCTCGGTACGCTGATTTTATTCTCTTTTCTGTTATCTCTTCCTCGGGTCCACCTGATTTGTGTCAATATAAATGAGCTTTAAAAAAAAATAAAATGTATTGGTCAGTTGATTGTCCGGTTGGTATTCTTATCTTGGTCGTGTTCGAATGAAATAAATCAAAGATCGGCAATCAACTACAGACCCCTGTTGATGGCATGACATTGTAATTCTCGTATCTTTGGAGTTTAGCCACCGGAAGTTGATGAGGCTATACGTCGTGTAAGACAATGCAGATAGTGCGAATTAATTCAGTGAGAAAACAAAATTAACACAAAAGAAAAAAATACTAGAGAATAGACGCGTTGTAATACATTTATATTTTATTTTCATTTTATCTTTATTTTTACTGACAAAAAAGGCACAAATTAAAAAAAGCACAAATAAAAAAAGCACAAATAAAAAAAGCACAAATAAAAAAAGCACAAATAAAAAAGGCACAAATAAAAAAGCACAAATAAAAAAGCACAAATAAAAAAGGCACAAATAAAAAAAAGCACAAATAAAAAAAAAGCACAAATAAAAAAAGCACAAATAAAAAAGGCACAAATAAAAAAAGCACAAATAAAAAAGCACAAATAAAAAAAGGCACAAATTAAAATAAAGCACAAATAAAAAAAAGCACAAATAAAAAATAGTAAAATTGTTTTTTTAAATGTTGAAACGTAAAGGTACCGAAAGGAAACGTATAAAAAAGGGTTAAACGTTAAAAAAAAACGTACAAAGGCGATTGGCGTACCAAAAAAGATAAACTTCCAAAAAAAGATACTTCAAAATCCTGCCAAGTAAAAGTCGAAAGACGTGTGTGTCAAACAGAAAAGGACGAGCTTGACTTTATATATTCATAGAACATGTTTTTTTTGTTTTTTTACATATGATTCTTTTCTTTCTGTTTTGTCGGGCTTGTTAGTCGGTCTGATAGTGCTTCGTTCGATATTGCTTTCAAAGGACGAACGAAAAAGCTAAACGAAGATACAAGTACGAAACTAATAAGAATGAATGAAGGCCAACAAAAAAATAAAGACAAAAGCCGGGGATCCATTTCGCTTGAAAGACGTCATTCTGTCAGAAAGACAAAAAAAAACAAATAAAATCACATAAAAACGACGAACTCTCAATAAGAATTGAAAACAAAAATGTTGAGGACGCTTGTAGATCAGTCGTTGGTTTATTTCATTGTTTTTGATTTTTGATTCTTTTTAAATGTTTTCTCGGCAATTGCTTCTCTTCCAATGTTCGAGTGCGTTGGTGACTTCGGTAATGGATTCCGTATCAGACCAGACAATATTCTATACGGCGTTCAAATCCTATTTGAAACCGACTGTGAAACCTAGTGATGGATGTCCTCTTCTCTTCCCAACAGCATCTTTCTCACAGAAAAGACGTTGCTAGTCTTTCTTTACTCTATCGTTATCTCCATGGAAAGTGCTCGACTGAGCTCCAATCTCTTCTCTTCTCCGCAGCCCCTTTCTCACAGAAGAGACGTTGCTACTCTTTCTCTACTCTATCGTTATTTCCATGGAAGGTGCTCGACTGAGCTCCAATCTCTTCTCTTCTTCGCAGCCCCTTTCTCACAGAAGAGACGTTGCTACTCTTTCTCTACTCTATCGTTATTTCTATGGAAAGTGCTCGACTGAGCTCCAATCTCTTCTCTTCCCTGCAGCCTCTTTCTCACAGAAGAGACGTTGCTGGTCTTTCTCTACTCTATCGTTATTTCCATGAAAAGTGCTCGACTGAGCTCCAATTTTGTTTTTCCCTATAAAACATTCACAGCCAGAACTCTACAGCCGCTTTCTCACAGAATAAACGTTCTAGTCTTTCTCTACTCTATCGTTATTTAAATGGTAGCTGCTCGACTGAGCTCCAATCTATGGTTCCATCCCTGTAAAACATTTACAACATTAACACGTCTGGCTTCAACAACTGTAGATTATTTTCCTTTCTTCCTCTGTGTACCTAACAAAAGTAAACAGAACTTCTATGAGAAAAGATTATTTCCAAGAACTATCTGTTTATGGAACACGATACCACAGGGCTGCTTCTCAGTTGACTATGGCATGGACGTTTTCTAGTTCAATGTTAACAAATTCTTTGTTAAGTCGTCCGCTTAAATAATCTGAATAATTGCTGACCAATCTAAACTAGGACTGAACCGGATCCTTCTTAATTCAGACATAAATGGTCTGGTCAAACCAACCAGTCCCTAGGTTGTCAGAATGTAAAAAGGATTACTACGACGGCCGTACACGGGTTCGATCTCGGTTCGCTGATTTTATTCTCTTTACTGTTAGCTATTCCTCGTGGCCACCTCATTTTGGACAATGTAAATGAGGTTGTTTTTTTTTAAGTATTGGTCAGTTGATTGTCCGGTTGGTATTTTTATCTTCGTCGTGTTCGAATGAAATAAATCAAAGATTGGGAATCAACTACTGACTCCTGTTGATGACATAACATTGTAATTCTCATATCTTTGGATAATTGTCAACCAATCTCAACCATTGTTACTAATCGTTACATCGTTGTTTTACTGATAAACCCATTAATTCTTATCCTTGAGTGGCCTATAGGCCTCGATAAGTGATGACTTGTTAGTACATAGTTATGTCCCTTACTTTAGTTTCTTTCTTTCTTCAATTTCGTGTTATGTTCCTTTTTATTCTTATACATTTTTATTTCTATCTTTTTTTGATCTTTTTTTTCATATTTCCTGTTCCTTTATTTTTATTGTTTTTTATTTCTTCTTAAAAGACATCCATTTGGGAGCTGTGAGGAATGTGGAGTTGCCCCTTAGTTGCCATTGCTCCCAGGTCCACTCTGGCCTGAAGTGGTAGTACCTGTAAAGGTCCCATCTATGGGTCAAATAGAACCTACTGGCGCTACTAAATCAGGCTGTCTGAAGTTATTGACTTCCTGACTCAAAATGCACCAAACATTGATGTTTTATTGTTTTTTTCCTTTGCAAAACTCAATCATGTTCTGCAAAATCCCAAACAAAACAAAAATAATTTCCATCACTTACTCTTCTTCTTTCTCCCCTCTCTTTCACTCAACCAAACACCATGAATAAATACTTAAACATATAAAGAACTTGAAGCATAAAAACCTTCACCAAAATGACCAGATTCGGCCTGAAAAGGGTTGAAATTACGTGAAAAAAACAACCCAAGCAAATACCATGATTAAACATTTAAAGATTTAAAGAATCTGAAGCACAAAAACTTTCACAAAAATCACCAGATTTTTTATTAAATAACCCGAAAAGGGTCGATATGACGTGAAAACAAAACCAACCAAACAAAAACCATGATTAAACATTTGAACATATAAAGAACTTAAAGCATAAAAACCTTCACTAAAAATGACCAGATTCGGCATAAAATGACCAGAAAAGGATTGATATGCCGTAAAACAAAACTACCATCCTATTATTTTTGCCTTAGCCTTCTATTTTCCTTTCATGTCTTCGTCGCTTTTTTCTTATCAGATTATCAGTATTATTGTTTGCTTCTAAATCTTTGTCAGACTCTATTCTTTTTTAACTATATTTTTGTATTATTTCTTTATAGAACTCCGTCCACCTTTTTTATTTCTCATAAAAATAGAAAGTAAGCTATATGGACCTAGTAATAAAATAATACTATGGTCCATATCACTTTCTTTCTCTTTCATGTATTTTCTCTTTCTTTCTTTCAATTTTCTTTATCATATTCTATTCTATAGATCCAGCCATCTACGTAGAAAAATAGTTCCATTAATCTTATTCAATACATCAGCGTCGAACAGAAATCGAATACCAATTTAGACAACTTATTTATTAATATCTGAAGAAATTCTTAGAAATATTTGTTGCCACTATTAAAACGACGAAATCGTGATCGTTTTTACTTATATGTGATGGTTCAGTCACCATATAATGCGAAGCGACGGTGTTGCGGTGGATAACTACGCGAACTTAGACGTGCCAAGTTCGAATCCAACCGGTTCTGCTAGGAACTTAGACGTGCCAAGTTCCAATCCAACTGGTTCTGCTAGGAACTTAGACGTGCCAAGTTCCAATCCAACCGGTTCTGCTAGGAACTTAGACGTGCTAAGTTCCAATCCAACTGGTTCTGCTAGGAACTTAGACGTGCCAAGTTCCAATCCAACTGGTTCTGCTAGGAACTTAGACGTGCCAAGTTCCAATCCAACTGGTTCTGCTAGGAACTTAGACGAGCCAAGTTCCAATCAAACTGGTTCTGCTAGGAACTTAGACGTGCCAAGTTCCAATCCAACCGGTTCTGCTAGGAACTTAGACGTGCCAAGTTCCAATCCAACTGGTTCTGCTAGGAACTTAGACGTGCCAAGTTCCAATCCAACTGGTTCTGCTAGGAACTTAGACGTGCCAAGTTCCAATCCAACTGGTTCTGCTAGGAACTTAGACGTGCCAAGTTCCAATCCAACCGGTTCTGCTAGGAACTTAGACGTGCCAAGTTCCAATCCAACTGGTTCTGCTAGGAACTTAGACGTGCCAAGTTCCAATCCAACCGGTTCTGCTACGAACTTAGACGTGCCAAGTTCCAATCCAACCGGTTCTGCTAGGAACTTAGACGTGCCAAGTTCCAATCCAACCGGTTCGTTAGGAACTTAGACGTGCCAAGTTCCAATCCAACCGGTTCGTTAGGAACTTAGACGTGCCAAGTTCCAATCCAACCGGTTCGTTAGGAACTTAGACGTGCCAAGTTCCAATCCAACCGGTTCGCTAGGAACTTAGACGTGCCAAGTTCCAATCCAACCGGTTCGCAAGGAACTTAGACGTGCCAAGTTCCAATCCAACCGGTTCGCTAGGAACTTAGACGAGCCAAGTTCCAATCCAACCGGTTCGCTAGGAACTTAGACGTGCCAAGTTCCAATCCAACCGGTTCGCTAGGAACTTAGACGTGCCAAGTTTTAATCCAACCAGTTCGTTAGGAACTTAGACGTGCCAAGTTCCAATCCAACCGGTTCGTTAGGAACTTAGACGTGCCAAGTTCCAATCCAACCGGTTCGCTAGGAACTTAGACGTGCCAAGTTCCAATCCAACCAGTTCGTTAGGAACTTAGACGTGCCAAGTTCCAATCCAACCGGTTCGCTAGGAACTTAGACGTGCCAAGTTCCAATCCAACCGGTTCTGCTAGGAACTTAGACGTGCCAAGTTCCAATCCAACCGGTTCGCTAGGAACTTAGACGTGCCAAGTTCCAATCCAACCGGTTCGCTAGGAACTTAGACGTGCCAGGTTCCAATCCAACCAGTTCGTTAGGAACTTAGACGTGCCAAGTTCCAATCCAACCGGTTCGTTAGGAACTTAGACGTGCCAAGTTCCAATCCAACCGGTTCGGTAGGAACTTAGACGTGCCAAGTTCCAATCCAACCGGTTCGCTAGGAACTTAGACGTGCCAAGTTCCAATCCAACCGGTTCGCTAGGAACTTAGACGTGCCAAGTTCCAATCCAACCGGTTCGCTAGGAACTTAGACGTGCCAAGTTCCAATCCAACCAGTTCGTTAGGAACTTAGACATGCCAAGTTCCAATCCAACCGGTTCGCTAGGAACTTAGCCGTGCCAAGTTCCAATCCAACCGGTTCGCTAGGAACTTAGACATGCCAAGTTCCAATCCAACCGGTTCGCTAGGAACTTAGACGTGCCAAGTTCCAATCCAACCAGTTCGTTAGGAACTTAGACGTGCCAAGTTCCAATCCAACCGGTTCGTTAGGAACTTAGACGTGCCAAGTTCCAATCCAACCGGTTCGCTAGGAACTTAGACGTGCCAAGTTCCAATCCAACCGGTTCGCTAGGAACTTAGACGTGCCAAGTTCCAATCCAACCGGTTCGCTAGGAACTTAGACGTGCCAAGTTCCAATCCAACCGGTTCGCTAGGAACTTAGACGTGCCAAGTTCCAATCCAACCGGTTCGCTAGGAACTTAGACGTGCCAAGTTCCAATCCAACCGGTTCTGCTAGGAACTTAGACGTGCCAAGTTCCAATCCAACCGGTTCGCTAGGAACTTAGACGTGCCAAGTTCCAATCCAACCAGTTCGTTAGGAACTTAGACGTGCCAAGTTCCAATCCAACCGGTTCGTTAGGAACTTAGACGTGCCAAGTCCCAATCCAACCGGTTCGCTAGGAACTTAGACGTGCCAAGTTCCAATCCAACCAGTTCGTTAGGAACTTAGACGTGCCAAGTTCCAATCCAACCGGTTCGTTAGGAACTTAGACGTGCCAAGTTCCAATCCAACCGGTTCGTTAGGAACTTAGACGTGCCAAGTTCCAATCCAACCGGTTCGCTAGGAACTTAGACGTGCCAAGTTCCAATCCAACCGGTTCGCTAGGAACTTAGACGTGCCAAGTTCCAATCCAACCGGTTCGCTAGTCCTAGTTCACGTATCGATGTTGGCAAACTTCAGGCAATCCTTCTTTTAAGTACCTGACTAAAAGTAACATTTTATTTTTTTTATTTTCATCTGGCATTTTACGTTCATTCACAATTATATTTTAGTAGATTAAAACTTTTCTTTTTACTTGTGACTTTTGTTTATCTATTTGCCTTATGTTTTTCACGTAAACCCCCCCCCCCCATGATGACTGGTATCGTTTTTTATCTCTTGTGTTTCAATAAATCCTCAATCATTTGAAAGAAATATTTCCGATACGGATTATTTGTCAAAATTGTGAAAAGTATAAAGAAAAATACGAATTTCCAAAGTTTCTATTCAATTTAGTTCTCAAAGAATTTGGAAAACTTCTCAAAGAAAAACTGTTTGTAAATTCAGTGCTATTACTTAGTCTTTTTGATCTTTGAAATATTCAATTGAAATATTTCCCTTCAAAATTTGATTACCCTTCAAAATTTGATTACTCTTCAAAATTTTATTACTCTACAAAATTTGATTACTCTTCGAAATTTGATTACTTTACAAAATTTGATTACTCTTCAAAATGTGATTACTCTTCAAAATGTGATTACTCTTCAAAATTTGATTACTCTTCAAAATGTGATTACTCTTCAAAAGTTGATTACTCTTCAAAATTTGATTACTCTACAAAATGTGATTACCCTTCAAAATTTGATTACTCTTCAAAAGTTGATTACTCTACAAAATTTGATTACTTTTCAAAATTTGATTACTCTTCAAAAGTTGATTACTCTACAAAATTTGATTACTCTTCAAAAGTTGATTACTCTTACAATTTGATTACTTTTCAAAATTTGATTACTCTTCAAAATTGGATTACTTTACAAAATTTGATTACTCTACAAAATGTGATTACTCTTCAAAATGTGATTACTCTTCAAAATTTGATTACTCTTCAAAATTTGATTACTCTTCAAAATGTGATTACTCTACAAAATGTGATTACTCTTCAAAATGTGATTACTCTATAAAATTTGATTACTCTACAAAATGTGATTACTCTTCAAAATTTGATTACTCTACAAAATTTGATTACTCTTCAAAATGTGATTACTCTACAAAATGTGATTACTCTTCAAAATTTGATTACTCTTCAAAATGTGATTACTCTTCAAAATGTGATTACTCTTCAAAATTTGATTACTCTTCAAAATGTGATTACTCTACAAAATGTGATTACTCTTCAAAATGTGATTACTCTATAAAATGTGATTACTCTTCAAAATTTGATTACTCTTCAAAATGTGATTACGCTATAAAATTTGATTACTCTACAAAATTTGATTACTTTACAAAATTTGATTACTTTACAAAATTTGATTACTTTACAAAATTTGATTACTCTTCAAAATGTGATTACTCTTCAAAATGTGATTACTCTTCAAAATTTGATTACTCTTCAAAATGTGATTACTCTACAAAATGTGATTACTCTTCAAAATGTGATTACTCTATAAAATGTGATTACTCTTCAAAATGTGATTACTCTTCAAAATGTGATTACTCTATAAAATTTGATTACTCTACAAAATTTGATTACTCTTCAAAATTTGATTACTTTACAAAATTTGATTACTGTACAAAATTGGATTACTTTACAAAATTTGATTACTCTTCAAAATGTGATTACTCTTCAAAATGTGATTACTCTTCAAAATTTGATTACTCTTCAAAATGTGATTACTCTACAAAATGTGATTACCCTTCAAAATGTGATTACTCTTCAAAAGTTGATTACTCTTCAAAAGTTGATTACCCTTCAAAATTTGATTACTCTACAAAATTTGATTACTCTTCAAAATGTGATTACTCTTCAAAATTTGATTACCCTTCAAAATTCGATTACTCTTCAAAAGTTGATTACTCTACAAAATTTGATTACTTTTCAAAATTTGATTACTCTTCAAAAGTTGATTACTCTACAAAATTTGATTACTCTTCAAAATTTGATTACTCTTCAAAAGTTGATTACTCTTTAAAATTTGATTACTTTTCAAAATGTGATTACTCTTCAAAATGTGATTACTCTTCAAAATTTGATTACTCTTCAAAATTTGATTACTCTTCAAAATGTGATTACTCTATAAAATTTGATTACTCTTCAAAATTTGATTACTTTACAAAATTTGATTACTCTTCAAAATTTGATTACTCTTCAAAATGTGATTACTCTTCAAAATGTGATTACTCTTCAAAAGTTGATTACTCTTCAAAATGTGATTACTCTTCAAAATGTGATTACTCTTCAAAATTTGATTACTCTTCAAAATGTGATTACTCTTCAAAATGTGATTACTTTATAAAATTTGATTACTCTACAAAATTTGATTACTCTTCAAAATTTGATTACTTTACAAAATTTGATTACTCTTCAAAATTTGATTACTCTTCAAAATTTGATTACTCTACAAAATTTGATTACTCTTCAAAATGTGATTACTTTTCAAAAGTTGATTACTCTTCAAAAGTTGATTACTCTTCAAAATGTGATTACTCTACAAAATTTGATTACTCTTCAAAATTTGATTACTTTTCAAAAGTAGATTACTTTACAAAATTTGATTACTCTTCAAAATTTGATTACTTTACAAAATTTGATTACTCTTCAAAATTTGATTACTTTACAAAATTTGATTACTCTTCAAAATTTGATTACTTTACAAAATTTGATTACTCTTCAAAATTTGATTACTTTACAAAATTTGATTACTCTTCAAAATTTGATTACTCTTCAAAATTTGATTACTCTACAAAATGTGATTACTCTTCAAAATGTGATTACTTTTCAAAAGTTGATTACTCTTCAAAAGTTGATTACTCTTCAAAATGTGATTACTCTACAAAATGTGATTACTCTTCAAAATGTGATTACTTTTCAAAATTTGATTACTCTACAAAATTTGATTACTCTTCAAAATTTGATTACTTTACAAAATTTGATTACTCTTCAAAATTTGATTACTCTTCAAAATTTGATTACTCTACAAAATGTGATTACTCTTCAAAATGTGATTACTTTTCAAAAGTTGATTACTCTTCAAAATGTGATTACTCTATAAAATTTGATTACTCTACAAAATGTGATTACTCTTCAAAAGTTGATTACTCTTCAAAATGTGATTACTCTTCAAAATTTGATTACTCTTCAAAATGTGATTACTCTATAAAATTTGATTACTCTTCAAAATTTGATTACTCTTCAAAATTTGATTACTCTTCAAAAGTTGATTACTCTTCAAAATTTGATTACTCTACAAAATTTGATTACTCTTCAAAATTTGATTACTCTATAAAATTTGATTACTCTACAAAATTTGATTACTCTTCAAAATTTGATTACTCTACAAAATTTGATTACTCTTCAAAATTTGATTACTCTTCAAAATTTGATTACTCTTCAAAATGTGATTACTCTATAAAATTTGATTACTCTACAAAATTTGATTACTCTTCAAAATTTGATTACTTTACAAAATTTGATTACTTTACAAAATTGGATTACTTTACAAAATTTGATTACTCTTTAAAATTGGATTACTCTTCAAAATTTGATTACTCTTCAAAATTTGATTACTCTACAAAATGTGATTACCCTTCAAAATGTGATTACACTTCAAAAGTTGATTACTCTTCAAAAGTTGATTACCCTTCAAAATTTGATTACTCTACAAAATTTGATTACTCTTCAAAATGTGATTACTCTTCAAAATTTGATTACCCTTCAAAATTTGATTACTTTTCAAAATTTGATTACTCTTCAAAATGTGATTACTCTACAAAATTTGATTACTCTTAAAAATGTGATTACTCTTCAAAATTTGATTACTCTTCAAAATGTGATTACTCTATAAAATTTGATTACTCTACAAAATTTGATTACTCTTCAAAATTTGATTACTTTACAAAATTTGATTACTTTACAAAATTGGATTACTTTACAAAATTTGATTACTCTTTAAAATGTGATTACTCTTCAAAATGTGATTACTCTTCAAAATTTGATTACTCTTCAAAAGTTGATTACTCTTTAAAATTTGATTACTTTTCAAAATGTGATTACTCTTCAAAATGTGATTACTCTTCAAAATTTGATTACTCTTCAAAATTTGATTACTCTTCAAAATTTGATTACTCTTCAAAAGTTGATTACTCTTCAAAAGTTGATTACCCTTCAAAATTTGATTACTCTACAAAATTTGATTACTCTTCAAAATGTGATTACTCTTCAAAATTTGATTACTCTTCAAAATTTGATTACTTTTCAAAATTTGATTACTCTTCAAAATGTGATTACTCTACAAAATTTGATTACTCTTCAAAATGTGATTACTCTTCAAAATTTGATTACTCTTCAAAAGTTGATTACTCTTCAAAATGTGATTAATCTTCAAAATTTGATTACTCTTCAAAATTTGATTACTCTTCAAAATTTGATTACTCTACAAAATTTGATTACTCTACAAAATTTGATTACTCTTCAAAATTTGATTACTCTTCAAAATTTGATTACTTTACAAAATTTGATTACTTTACAAAATTTGATTACTTTACAAAATTTGATTACTCTTCAAAATTTGATTACTTTACAAAATTTGATTACTCTTCAAAATGTGATTACGCTATAAAATTTGATTACTCTACAAAATGTGATTACTCTTCAAAATTTGATTACTCTACAAAATTTGATTACTCTTCAAAATGTGATTACTCTACAAAATGTGATTACTCTTCAAAATTTGATTACTCTTCAAAATGTGATTACTCTTCAAAATGTGATTACTCTTCAAAATTTGATTACTCTTCAAAATGTGATTACTCTACAAAATGTGATTACTCTTCAAAATGTGATTACTCTATAAAATGTGATTACTCTTCAAAATTTGATTACTCTTCAAAATTTGATTACTCTTCAAAATGTGATTACTCTATAAAATTTGATTACTCTACAAAATTTGATTACTCTTCAAAAGTTGATTACTTTACAAAATTTGATTACTGTACAAAATTGGATTACTTTACAAAATTTGATTACTCTTCAAAATGTGATTACTCTTCAAAATGTGATTACTCTTCAAAATTTGATTACTCTTCAAAATGTGATTACTCTACAAAATGTGATTACCCTTCAAAATGTGATTACTCTTCAAAAGTTGATTACTCTTCAAAAGTTGATTACCCTTCAAAATTTGATTACTCTACAAAATTTGATTACTCTTCAAAATGTGATTACTCTTCAAAATTTGATTACCCTTCAAAATTCGATTACTCTTCAAAAGTTGATTACTCTACAAAATTTGATTACTTTTCAAAATTTGATTACTCTTCAAAAGTTGATTACTCTACAAAATTTGATTACTCTTCAAAATTTGATTACTCTTCAAAAGTTGATTACTCTTTAAAATTTGATTACTTTTCAAAATGTGATTACTCTTCAAAATGTGATTACTCTTCAAAATTTGATTACTCTTCAAAATTTGATTACTCTTCAAAATTTGATTACTCTTCAAAAGTTGATTACTCTTCAAAATGTGATTACTCTTCAAAATGTGATTACTCTTCAAAATTTGATTACTCTTCAAAATTTGATTACTCTTCAAAATGTGATTACTCTATAAAATTTGATTACTCTTCAAAATTTGATTACTTTACAAAATTTGATTACTCTTCAAAATTTGATTACTCTTCAAAATGTGATTACTCTTCAAAATGTGATTACTCTTCAAAATGTGATTACTCTTCAAAATTTGATTACTCTTCAAAATTTGATTACTCTTCAAAATGTGATTACTCTATAAAATTTGATTACTCTTCAAAATTTGATTACTTTACAAAATTTGATTACTCTTCAAAATTTGATTACTCTTCAAAAGTTGATTACTCTTCAAAATTTGATTACTCTACAAAATGTGATTACTCTACAAAATTTGATTACTCTTCAAAATGTGATTACTCTTCAAAATTTGATTACTCTTCAAAAGTTGATTACTCTTCAAAATGTGATTAATCTTCAAAATTTGATTACTCTTCAAAATTTGATTACTCTTCAAAATTTGATTACTCTACAAAATTTGATTACTCTACAAAATTTGATTACTCTTCAAAATTTGATTACTTTACAAAATTTGATTACTCTTCAAAATTTGATTACTCTACAAAATGTTATTACTCTTCAAAATGTGATTATATATATATATATATATATATATATATATATATATATATATATATATATATATACGCACATACAAAAATATACCATATTGTATAGTCACAGATAAAGAAACTTTGAAATTAAGAGACTTGAATGACTTCTGAAATATAAATAATTTCTGTCTAAAATCAATAAAAAAAACTCTATCTGCCGCTGTTAGATCGAACAATATGCCGTTAGTCGACCGTTTATATTTTTGAATATCCCTTTTCCTCCGCAAGATGTATATATCCGCGTTACGCTGTTAAGAAGCGTCTTTGGAATCGGTCCAAAAATACCATTACCGATTTTTCTAATGGAAAAATATTAAATATTTTCGCGTCTCCATTTTCGGCGATTTTCCAGAACCAACCAATCTTTATTTTTGCATCAGTCGCAACTTGAGAGAATGCAAACAACAATCGTATAGTAAATATTCCGTTTTTTTTTCCGTGTCCTCTTCAGCTGTTATTCGCTGTGTTCAATAACGTGTAGGGGTTTTCAATATTCTACTGAAAACGTTCGATTTGTATGATAATACAATGCAGTAATAAAACCATGCAACAAAATGGACCTCAAATAATTTCACGCCTGCTTCTTTTTCTTCCTAACGAACACCAATAATCTATAGTAATATTCTCTGTTCTATAATAAAAGCCAACGTGTATTTATTTGTATGTAAATAAATATAAATCCTCTCGTCACACAAAAATTAGCTAGTAAAGAACGTGCCCTTTTTTATCTCCTTTTTCGTCGGTCTGTCACGCTTGTTTAAAATTGCAGGATGTGCTAGAAAAATTAACTAATAAAAGGAAGCGTGAAAGCAAATAGTGTTACATAATTGATGGACGTACATGGAGAACAATTACATCAGCTAGTATGGATTAATTATTGCAGGTTTACTTGACACGCAAATCTAAAAAAAAAAACAAGCTCGCTCTTCGAACGAAAATGTAAACAGGCATGAACCATAGATCAAGGAAAAGCCAGACAAATGTGTTATGACAAATTCGGTGACGTCAGGACACTGTGTGAAAGAAAGAAAGATGTTTTCTTGCGATAGTCAGTTTTTGGAAGCGGTGACGAACGGACACAAATTTAGGATGTAATTATAAAAAAGGAAGATGGGAATTTAATTCCTAAAAAAGTTGATAGCCCTACTTGTATACAACCCTCCATCCTTCCCTGTAACTAATTAACCATTACTCTAACCCTAACCCTAACCCTAACACTAATCCTAACTCACCCTCCATCCTCTCATGTAACTAAGTAGTTAAGTTATGAATAACAATTTTTGTCTTTCTCCATTTAATGTTAATCTGTGACTTTTATTCGTATGACGAGAATTTATCTCCAAAATAAAGACCCATTTAAACTCTCCGTCGTTTCGCCATTTAATGTTAAGTTATTAATTAAAGACACGGCGATGATGATGATGATGATGATGATGATGATGATGATGATGATGATGATGATGATGATGATGATGATGATGATGATGATGATGATGGCGAAATGCAGCCCACTAGACGATGGTGATGATGACGGTGAAATGAAGCCCAAAAGACGATGATGATGATGATGATGATGATGATGATGATGATGATGATGATGATGATGATGATGATGATGATGATGATGATGATGATGATGGTGGTGGTGGTGGTGGTGGTGGTGGTGACGACGACGACGACGACGACGACGACGACGACGACGACGACGACGACGACGACGACGATGATGATGATGATGATGATGATGATGATGATGATGATGATGATGATGATGATGATGATGATGATGGCGAGGAAGCATGCCGGCGAGTCAGTATACAAAAAAGAGATAAGACTACTGAGAACACTTGAAGTAAGTGGCTTTGATAAGTGAATGTATTTTAATAAAGCAAGCAAGTCAGACAACCCACGTTACCTGAAATGACATAGAAAAAACGTTTCTCTAAAAAATGTCAACGGTTAGTGTGTTTATTTAGGTCATCAGAAATGATAATAACAATAATTTATATATGAAAAATTACATTCAGGACGTAGAAGCAATTTTTCCTGTCATTTCTGACGGAGAGTATACACTAGTAATATCTCCCATTACATAATAAAGACCAATGTGTTTTTATTTGCATCTAAGTAAATATAAATCCGTCCCGTAACACACAAATTATCTAGTGACAAACGAACACTTTTTAGACCCATTTTCGTCGGTCTGTCACGCTTGAGTTTTAAATAGAAATAGACTATAAACTGGTGAGGGGAAGCGAAAAAGCAAATAGCAAGTTAGATGACTCTCGTTGTCTGAAATTAAATTAGAAAGAGATTCTCAACTCAAAATAACAAGTCGACGGTGAGTGTTTTCTTTTGTTTATCAGAAATTATAATAATTTATATGTGAAAAATTAAATTATCGTTTTATATAAATATTAGTGAAAACACTGACGAAGCATAATTTATTTTGTTAGTGTTGCCGAAGGGTGTACATTAGTAATTCAGCAATACAATACAGTAATATAAGAGAAAACGCATTTTCAAGTTAAATATTTTCAAATGATGTATGAAAAAATCAAATTCATATTATCAACATTTTCGAAACAAAAATATAGTTTAATTCGTTGAAATTTGAACAAAATAATTTCATCAATGTTCTAAATTCTATTAAAACCATTTGCTTTCATAATTTTTAGCTGACATTTTTTTGACGGAATTGTGATGTTGTGTGTCTGTTTTTTTTTATTCATTTCAATTATAACAAATACATAAATTCAACACGATCAAAACATGTATCAAAGTACAAATTACCATGAAAAATAAATGGGCCTATCGTAATCTTTGGCTACTACGCCCGAGATTTAAGGGAGAGTACCATTTCTTCCCATCGATAGGTCCACTTAACCTAAGCTCCCCATTATAATGCTGAGTGATTAGCAAGAAGTCATCAAGTATCATCTTTGCACCTTTTTTATGACTCGATCAAGGATTGAACCCTGGTCTCCTGTCCCATTAACAGACACTCGAACCATCATGCGAAATCGTAACTTCATCGAATTATGGCTTTTCTTATTGACAATCTGTTTAGACGAAGAAGAGTGTTCTTCTTATGTCCCTCTAAACGTGTTTTAGTAGAATATCCAAAATTCTGTGTAATTTTCAAAAATGTGTAATTTGCGCAACTATATGATTTACGCAAGTGTATAATTTACGCAATTGTGTAATTTACGCAACTGTGTAATTTACGCAACTGTGTAATTTACGCGACCGTGTAATGTACACAACTGTATAATTCATGTAACTGTATAATTTATGAAACTGTATGATTTATGAAATTGTATAATTTACACAACTATATAATTTACGCAGATTTGTAATTTAAACAACTGTGTAATCTACGCAATTGTGTAATTTACGCAATTTTATAATTTACACAACTGTATGATTTTACCACTGAAAACCTAATCTTATAATGTGTGACCAATTTGAAATATTCATTGAATAACAACAGGGCATATCCTAAGTCCACCCGGAAATTCAACCTAATCTTCACTGTTGTTCTGCTATTTTGTTCTGTATCTCCAATTAGCGCACACAGTCCCTATTTTTATTCGGCACGTCCACAAGATCTCATGAAAAATGTACGTAACAAAAGATGTGTGCAGGAGAATACAAAACCGAACTTTAGTCGGCAATGAAGTAATTGAAACGAATCGGAAATTGCAGTAGATCCGTGCTGCCGTTCAAAGGGAATGGTTAGACCAACAGCAGCGGTTCCTTAATTTAAGGCTAGAAAATATAGAAAGGTCCTCCATTTCATTTGAATCAATATTAGCAGAATATATGAAACACTTTGAGAAAGAGAAACGTAAGAATCGATATTCTACAAATGCGTCCATTCAATATGGGCTATTTCAAATTAAAGTATGACAGACCGACGGAAATTCTATTTCAAACTTGAACGTGACATACCAACAAAAATTCTATTTCAAACTTGAACGTGACATACCAACGGGAATTCTATTTCAAACTTGAACGTGACATACCAACAAAAATTCTATTTCAAACTTGAACGTGACATACCAACAAAAATTCTATTTCAAACTTGAACGTGACATACCAACGAAAATTCTATTTCAAACTTGAACGTGACATACCAACGAAAATTCTATTTCAAACTTGAACGTGACATACCAACGAAAATGCTATTTCAAACTTGAACGTGACATACCAACGAAAATTCTATTTAAAACTTAAACGTGACATACCAACGAAAATTCTATTTAAAACTTGAACGTGACATACCAACAAAAATTCAATTTAAAACTTGAACGTGACATACCAACGAAAATTCTATTTAAAACTTGAACGTGACATACCAACGAAAATTCTATTTCAAACTTGAACGTGACATACCAACGAAAATTCTATTTCAAACTTGAACGTGACATACCAACAAAAATTCTATTTAAAACTTGAACGTGACACCCCAACAAAAATTCTATTTCAAACTTGAACGTGACATACCAACAAGCATTCTATTTAAAACTTGAACGTGACATACCAACAAAAATTCTATTTCAAACTTGAACGTGACATACCAACGAAAATTCTATTTCAAACTTGAACGTGGCATACCAACGAAAATTCTATTTCAAACTTGAACGTGGCATACCAACGAAAATTCTATTTCAAACTTGAACGTGACATACCAACGAAAATTCTATTTTAAACTTGAACGTGACATACCAACGAAAATTCTATTTCAAACTTGAACGTGACATACCAACAAAAATTCTATTTCAAACTTGAACGTGATATACCAACAAAAATTCTATTTAAAACTTGAACGTGACATACCAACAAAAATTCTATTTCAAGCTTGAACGTGACATACCAACGAAAATTCTATTTAAAACTTGAACGTGACATACCAACGAAAATTCTATTTCAAACTTGAACGTGGCATACCAACGAAAATGCTATTTCAAACTTGAACATGGCATACCAACGAAAATTCTATTTCAAACTTAAACGTGGCATACCAACGAAAATGCTATTTCAAACTTGAACGTGGCATACCAACGAAAATTCTATTTCAAACTTGAACGTGACATACCAACGAAAATTCTATTTAAAACTTGAACGTGACATACCAACGAAAATTCTATTTCAACTTGAACGTGACAAACCGACGAAAATTCTATTTAAAACTTGAACGTGACATACCAACGGAAATGCTATTTCAAACTTGACAGACCAATGAAAATTATATTTAAACTTAAGCTTTACAGGCTGACGAAAACTATATTTAAGCGTGACAGACCAATGAAAATTATATTTTAAACTTAAATGCGATAGACGAACCGATAGACAGAGGATCTTATAGTCATGCTACGGCGCGTATAAAGTAAGATGCGTCCATTATGTGTGAATGTTTATTAAATGTATTTTAAAACGAAGTATGACACGACAGACGAAGCGTCTAATCAAAAACGAAGATGCATCTCAAATCAATAAATGAGGAAATGTATACGCGATTCGATGAAATTCGTTAGGCAACAATTCAACCGCTGTCTTATTCATGATCACTGTCTACATCAGCATATTATGTCAAAAGGCCATACCTATAAAAGGCCGAGCAATCCGACATTTGATGTATTTTACTGGAGGCAAAAATGAAACTAGCTACCGAAACAGTAGCAGAAACTCGCTATGAAGCGAACTGACAACAGTAGATATTGTTGTTTGGAAGAAACGGCTTAGCTTGTGGACTGGTATATATATATTAGGGTAGGTCGATTTTACACTTTTTTTTAAATATTAAAAAAAGGCACGTTCCGAAAGTTGTATATAGACCTATTAAATACTCATGCAAAAAATTAGATCAAAAACTTCAGCGGTTTTTTGAGCGTTTGGTATCAAAGATCGTAGACAAGAATATACTGAAAATTCCTCGTTTTTGCAAGATTTGCTTGAATATTGGTGTGAAAACCAAATAATTTTAGCATTTAAAAGCAGGGAATGTCCTTTTATTTTATAAAAATGATATGAATTAAAGAAATCTTCAAATTGAAAATTTGCCCCGCCCCCCTCATTTTCAGTATCTGCTTTTGTAAACTACCTTTTAACGTTATGAATTAAACAGTAATATTTGAATACCTAAAAAAATGATTTTTTCTGTTATTAGTGAAAATATAACAAGCAAAGAAATAAGGAAAAACCTAACACTATTTTAATGAAGCTTAATATAGAGAGTCAAATTGCTCCATATAAGACCCCTTAGACAAAAATGCTGGTCTCAATTTCTGACTCAAAACTTTGGCTGTAATGTGTTGATGCCTTGCTTCAAAACCATATACAGTTTGTGAAGCTTCTGTTATTAACTTAACTGCCCGTTCCACACCCTGAGAATGTGAGGGCAAATCTGGCAAGTCAAGCTTGGTTCCATTCATCAACGATTCTCGAAGTTCAGATTCAGTAAAATCTTCCGTCATTGGTGGTTCAAAAATGCCGCATAATTTTAAATCTATTAATTGTGTCCAATGTGTGGCATTAAAATTAATAGGTAGTATTCTTTTTAATCCTTTTCTGGTTGACTCCTCACTCCTGAAAGAACAAATTAATTAATTGAATTATTAAAAAATTCCAATCTGTACTGCTTTAATAATTATGGTGAAATTAGATAAAATCTTTAAAAATCATTCTATAAATTGGAATAAATAATTGAGTCAGAGATATATGAATGAATATTACTTACCTAATGGCCAAAATTCTTTTTAAAGCTTCTTCTCTTACTTCAATCTCCTCAGATTTAACCATGGAATATAGAAAGTTTTCAGGCAGTAAACAAAATGTATTACCTTGTATATTTCTAAATGTGATATCTTGGATTTCCTGAGGCTTCTCCTTAATCCTCTGGGTCATATTAAAAATGTGCACTTACTGATTGTGGAATTTACTATTTCTTTTAATTTCAAACCAAAAAGTGGCATACACATTTACAATAAAATTTACTACATAGTGTAGTTTTGTTGTGTGCCTTTGTGGGTATGCACCACGAGTCCATAAACACATAAGCCTGATGGCCAAAGTTAACCATCTTGCTTGGTTTAAAGGACCAATTTTCCAGGAGGCATATCTAGAGTCAACCATACCTCTAGAAATACCTACTGTGTATTCATAAAGGAGTCTTTGGTCAGAACTAAGATCATGTATTTCACCAATTTTAAAAATTGACTCTAGAGGATTGCTAATAGTGGAAAATGATATTTGGGGTAAATCATATCAATCATTTGAGCATAATTTCCCCAGAGGGCTACTGAATGTTGTAGGGCCCTTTGCGCAACCATCTATGTTTTTAAAAAGGGCTCTGAAAGGTAGTTCATTATGATGCAAAGAGCAACCAATTGTGTGAAGAGTTTTAAAAAGTTTTTTTTCTAAAATTGCAACCATTCCACCATCGCAACTTGTGTTGGTATTAGTGTTGTCAACAAGTATAGCCTTGATACTGTTCTCACTGTGGAATTCATGCAAAACATCCACCACTTGATCTGCATGAACAGCACCTGTTGCACCACTATTCGGAAGAACTCTATGTGTCAGATATTTACTTTCACATGGTGTTTCTTTTGTAAAAGTTAAATGGTGTTCTGGTCCCTTAGTTTTTTTCATAATTCTCTGTCTATTTTCATCCACAATTTCCTTATACATCAATGTGTCCTTATCCATTCTCCCATCAACTCCAATACATATATTTTAGGTGGGGTAAAAACTCCTGGCTGAAATAGTTTTATTTATCTACCTCCAACAAGGTAAGATGTGACACAAGGTCAGGAAAGTGGGATTAGATAACTCTGCGCTATAGAGGTGAGCACTCTGGCCATTAAAAAATTGACTGGGCAGCCCCGTCGGCATTCCCCTGTAGGGGCGCCTCAGACAGTTAGCAATAAACTTACTCCTCCCCAAAGAGGAAAGGCAAAGCCTGGGAGGATGCACCTCCTAGAATTGCACAGGACGGACAAGCCCCAATAGACGGGCGTAAATCCAGACCCAAAGGCCCGGACGATACCGGTTTATTTGGTGGGGTAAAAACCCCTGGCTGAACTAGATTTTATTTATCTACCCCTAACAAGGTAAGATTGACAAAAGGTCAGGAAAGTGGGATGAGAAAGCCAGTGCTCGAGAGGTGAGCACTCTGGCCATTTAAAAATTGCCTGGGCAGCTTCGTCGGCATTCCCCGGTAGGGCCGCCTCAGACAGTAAGCAATAAACTTACTCCTCCCCAAAGAGGGAAGGCAAAACCTGGGAGATGCACCTCCTAGAACTGCACAGGACGGACAAGCCCCAATAGACGGGCGTGAATCCAGACCCAAAGGCCCGGACGATACCGGTTTATTTGGTGGGGTAAAACCCCCTGGCTGAACTAGTTTTTATTTATCTAACTCCCACAAGGTAAGGTGTGACAAAAGGTCGGGAAAGTGGGATTAGATAAGCCAGCGCTCGACAATTCAATATATATGTGTGATAATTAAACAGGCAATCAACACGGGAAGTCAAATTCGCCCGATGAATTTTCAACCGGTGAATACCATAAAAAATATCCAATAAATAAAACGCCTATGTAAACAAATAATTATTTATATATAACATTAAATATCATAGTGTTTTATTCCTTTTTAATTTGAATATGTACATTTAATTTCTTAAGAAAAATAATAATAAACTTTAAAATATTTATTATTAAGTAATGTATTACTTTTTTTTGTTAAAACCCGGGTTTAATTTAAGGCGACACATCTGCCGGTGAAATCTCGGCAGTGAGAAAAAATCTCGATTTATTTGATCTTAAAGTTGCAATGCTCAAATAAATACAACATTTTGAAGAAAAATATTTCTTGTGGTAACTTTTGACAATATTTGGCAACTTTCTTCGAGTGCGATAATTTACAGTTTCAAAATCGACCTCCCCTAATATATATATATATATATATATATATATATATATAATTATTAATGACAATATATGTATTAGCATATACTATCAGTACCCTTTTACTTTGCAGTCTCCTTAAAAGAGTCAGCTCGATGATTGTCAATTAGTGACAACAGAGCAAATATAAGTCAGGTTCATATTATATTCCAATAACCATGTTTTTATTTTATTATGTTTATTTTTATTTTTACTTTTTACATTTCCAAAAAACATAACATTTCTGTGAGATATATATTTACGGTCCATTTGTTTTTTGTTTGGTTTCACCCAAAAATGAACCACTGTATAGTGTAGGTTTTTCAAGACACTTTAATCCAAGAACTTTTTAATCTTTGTTAATCTTTCTGATAATTGTGTAATGTTGCAGGGTCGACATTAACATAAAAATGTTGTTTAGCACAAGGCAAATGAAACGGACCGTAAAAATATATCTCACAGAAATGTTATGCTTTTTGGAAATGTGAAAAAATGAAATTAAAAATAATAAAATAAAAAAATGGTTATTGGAATATAATATGAACCTGACTTAATTCGAAAAAGTGAACAATAATTCATCAACTTTATTCTAGCTGGGATTCGATCTTATATAATAAATTATATTTGGATTTTAAGTCTGTGATTATAGTGTAAAAAGTTAAAATTGAATTTTATTAAGAACTCCTTTTTCTGCTATCCTAAATTTGAAAACAAAAATACATTAAAACAGTACTCCATACTGTTTTAATTTTTTGTGATCAAATTTTCTTGTTAGTTTTGAATATTTCGTAAAAGTTTCATATAATCATTTTTGGTGCTTCTGCATTATGGCAACAAAATTTTGGATCAAATTTTCTTGTTAGTTTTGAATATTTTGTAAAAGTTTCATATAATCATTTTTGGTGCTTCTGCATTATGGCAACAAAATTTTGGATCAAATTTTCTTGTTAGTTTTGAATATTTCGTAAAAGTTTCATATAATCATTTTTGGTGCTTCTGCATTATGGCAACAAAATTTTGGATCAAATTTTCTTGTTAGTTTTGAATATTTTGTAAAAGTTTCATATAATCATTTTTGGTGCTTCTGCATTATGGCAACAAAATTTTGGATCAAATTTTCTTGTTAGTTTTGAATATTTCGTAAAAGTTTCATATAATCATTTTTGGTGCTTCTGCATTATGGCAACAAAATTTTGGATCAAATTTTTTTGTTAGTTTTGAATATTTTGTAAAAGTTTCATATAATCATTTTTTGTGCTTCTGCATTATGGCAACAAAATTTTGGATCAAATTTTCTTGTTAGTTTTGAATATTTCGTAAAAGTTTCATATAATCATTTTTGGTGCTTCTGCATTATGGCAACAAAATTTTGGATCAAATTTTCTTGTTAGTTTTGAATATTTTGTAAAAGTTTCATATAATCATTTTGTGTGCTTCTGCATTATGGCAACAAAATTTTGGATCAAATTTTCTTGTTAGTTTTGAATATTTCGTAAAAGTTTCATATAATCATTTTTGGTGCTTCTGCATTATGGCAACAAAATTTTGGATCAAATTTTTTTGTTAGTTTTGAATATTTTGTAAAAGTTTCATATAATCATTTTTGCTGCTTCTGCATTATGGCAACAACATTTTGGATCAAATTTTCTTGTTAGTTTTGAATATTTCGTAAAAGTTTCATATAATCATTTTTGGTGCTTCTGTATTATGGCAACAAAATCGCGACAAACAAAATGTCCTTCCTTATTTTTAGAGAAGTGAATCGAAAGGGGAGATAATTCAAATTTTTTTAAGTGTCTTAATTCTCTTCTTAATTTTCCGAGAATGGACGTCAATGCTTCAATCATCAAGACATTATATATTTATAAGAGATGGGCGAAGTTAGTCGATTTTTTGTAAGCGCACAGACTAATTTCTGGTGCGGAAATATGCGTCTGTAGAAGTTATATACGACTTATACCATATCCATTAACAACTGATGGTTTTACGAGGAGCGTTCAATAAGTAATGCCCCTGAACTACTTCCAGTTTTTGGATCTAGATGAAAATTTGCATGTGTAATCATTTATATCTGTATGGGTGATGTTGCAAAACACAGCTTTGAACTAATTGTGGTTTCTGATTTACAGGTGTTTGAACTGAGTCAGGTGTGAAATGGAGCCAGTTGAGTGTCACGCAGTAATCCGGGATTTTTGTATTTGAAAAGAAGGCACACCAAAGAAGATTTTTGATGAAATGAAAGAAACTTATGATGAGGATGCCCCATCAACTTGTAAAACTCTGGCATCGTGAATTCAAACATGACCGGAAGTCTGTGGAAACAGCTCCCAAACCTGATCGTCCCTCTTTTGCCCTTGATGAGGCATCTGTCCGGCAAGTTGAGGCTGCCATTTTGGAAGATCGACGCATTACTATTCGCCAAATAGCCCAAGAGGTCAGGATTAGTACAGGGTCTGTGGAAACTATCATTCATGACCATTTGCATATGTATAAAGTGTCTGTCAGATGGATTCCCAGGTTGCTCACACCTTTCCAGAAGCAATAACGCGTCGAGTGTTCGAGGATGAATTTGGAGATGTGCCAAGAAAATGAGTCAACGTTTTTTAAAAGACTGATTACACAGGATGTCACTTGGCTCCATCACTGTGATTCAGAGACAAACGCCCAGTCAATGCAGTGGAAGCACTTAGAGTCACCACCTCCAAAGAAGGCAAGGATGCAGCCCTCCGCTGGCAAGGTCATGCTCACAGTCTTCTGGGACCAGGACGAAGTAGTGATTATAGATTTCCTGACAAAGGGTACCACAATTATAGGAGCCTATTACGCTTCACTTTTGATGGAATTAAGAGAAGCTATCAAAATCAAGAGGCGGGGCAAGATCAGCAAAAGTATCCTCCTCCTGCAGGACAACGCTCCGGTCCACAACTCGCATGTCGACAAATCAGAAGCACGGGCGTGTTGCTATGAAATCCTCCCCCATCTCCCTTACTCTCCTGATCTTGCACCCTCTGACTTTCATCTCTTCCCAGCCATGAAGTTGTTTTTGAAAGGAAAGCGTTTCCCAAATGATGCAACCTTGATTTCTTCAGTTACAACGTAGTTAGAGTACCAACTTGGGGTGTTCTACAAAAACGGTTTCCAGAGCTGTATCAAACGATGGGAGAAATGCATAACACTGGGTGGTTCCTATGTAGAGAAAGACTAATAACTGTGCCAAGTTCCATTAATCTTTTGCTATGGAAAATGGGTCAGGGGCATTACTTATTGGACGCCCCTCGTATGTGGCGATGCATCTGTGATTGTTTCTGTTATGAGTCCCCCTAAAAATTCGAATTGCTTCCCCTTTCAATTCACTCATCTAGAAATAAGGAAGGGAATTTGGTTTGTCCGCATTTTATATTAAAGATTCGCGAGACGCCATGTTTTCTCCTTTTCAAGATAATTATTATACACAATATTATATAGTTTAATAATAATATATAAAGAATAGTATGTAGTTTAATAATTATTTATACACAATATCATATAGTTTAATAATTATTTTTACACAATATTATATTGTTTAATAATTATTTATACACAAAATTATATAGTTTAATAATTATTTTTACACAATATTATATTGTTTAATAATTATTTTTACACAATATTATATAGTTTAATAATTATTTTTACACAATATTATATAGTTTAATAATTATTTTTACACAATATTATATTGTTTAATAATTATTTATACACAATATTATATAGTTTAATAATTATTTATACACAATATTATATAGTTTAATAATTATTTATACACAATATTATATAGTTTAATAATTATTTATACACAATATTATATAGTTTAATAATTATTTATACACAATATTATATAGTTTAATAATTATTTATACACAATATTATATAGTTTAATAATTATGTATAAAGTATAGTATATAGTTTAATAATTATTTATACACAATATTATATAGTTTAATAATTATTTATACACAATATTATATAGTTTAATCATTATTTATACACAATATTATATAGTTTAATAATTATGTATAAAGAATATTATATAGTTTAATAATTATTTATACACAATATTATATAGTTTAATAATTATTTATACACAATATTATATAGTTTAATAATTATTTATACACAATATTATATAGTTTAATAATTATTTTTACACAATATCAAATAGTTTACTAATTATTTTTACACAATATTATATTGTTTAATAATTATTTATACACAATATTATATAGTTTAATAATTATTTATACACAATATTATATAGTTTAATAATTATTTATACACAATATTATATAGTTTAATAATTATTTTTACACAATATTATATAGTTTAATAATTATTTATACACAATATTATATAGTTTAATAATTATTTATACACAATATTATATAGTTTAATAATTATGTATAAAGAATAGTATATAGTTTAATAATTATTTATACACAATATTATATAGTTCAATAATTATTTTTACAAAATATCATATAGTTTAATAATTATTTATACACAATATTATATAGTTTAATAATTATTTATACACAATATTATATAGTTTAATAATTATGTATCAAAGAATAGTATATAGTTTAATAATTATTTATACACAATATTATATAGTTTAATAATTATTTTTACAACATATCATATAGTTTAATAATTATTTATACACAATATTATATAGTTTAATAATTATTTTTACAAAATATTATATAGTTTAATAATTATTTATACACAATATTATATAGTTTAATAATTATTTTTACAAAATATCATATAGTTTAATAATTATTTATACACAATATTATATAGTTTAATAATTATTTTTACAAAATATCATATAGTTTAATAATTATTTATACACAATATTATATAGTTTAATAATTATTTATACACAATATTATATAGTTTAATAATTATGTATAAAGAATAGTATATAGTTTAATAATAATTTATACACAATATTATATAGTTTAATAATTATTTTTACAAAATATCATATAGTTTAATAATTATTTATACACAATATTATATTGTTTAATAATTATTTATACACAATATTATATAGTTTAATAATTATTTATACACAATATTATATAGTTTAATAATTATTTATACACAATATTATATAGTTTAATAATTATTTATACACAATATTATATAGTTTAATAATTATTTATACACAATATTATATAGTTTAATAATTATTTATACACAATATTATATAGTTTAGTAATTATTTTTACAAAATATCATATAGTTTAATAATTATTTATACACAATATTATATAGTTTAATAATTATTTTTACAAAATATCATATAGTTTAATAATTATTTATACACAATATTATATAGTTTAATAATTATGTATAAAGAATAGTATATAGTTTAATAATTATTTATACACAATATTATATAGTTTAATAATTATTTATACACAATATTATATAGTTTAATAATTATTTATACACAATATTCTATTGTTTAATACTTATGTATAAAGAATAGTATATAGTTTAATAATTATTTATACACAATATTATATAGTTTAATAATTATTTATACACAATATTATATTGTTTAATAATTATTTATACACAATATTATATAGTTTAATAATTATTTATACACAATATTATATAGTTTAATAATTATTTATACACAATATTATATAGTTTAATAATTATTTATACACAATATTATATAGTTTAATAATTATTTATACACAATATTATATAGTTTAATAATTATTTATACACAATATTATATAGTTTAGAAATTATCTTTACAAAATATCATATAGTTTAATAATTATTTATACACAATATTATATAGTTTAATAATTATTTTTACAAAATATCATATAGTTTAATAATTATTTATACACAATATTATATAGTTTAATAATTATGTATAAAGAATAGTATATAGTTTAATAATTATTTATACACAATATTATATGATTTAATAATTATTTATACACAATATTATATAGTTTAATAATTATTTATACACAATATTATATTGTTTAATAATTATTTATACACAATATTATATAGTTTAATAATTATGTATAAAGAATAGTATATAGTTTAATAATTATTTATACACAATATTATATAGTTTAATAATTATTTATACACAATATTATATAGTTTAATTATTATGTATAAAGAATATTATATAGTTTAATAATTATTTATACACAATATTATATAGTTTAATAATTATTTATACACAATATTATATAGTTTAATAATTATTTATACACAATATTATATAGTTTAATAATAATGTATAAAGAATAGTATATAGTTTAATAATTATTTATACACAATATTATATAGTTTAATAATTATTTATACACAATATTATATAGTTTAATAATTATGTATAAAGAAAAGTATATAGTTTAATAATTATTTATACACAATATTATATAGTTTAATAATTATGTATAAAGAATAGTATATAGTTTAATAATTATTTATACACAATATTATATAGTTTAATAATTATGTATAAAGAATAGTATATAGTTTAATAATTATTTATACAAAATATTATATCGTTTAATAATTATGTGTACACAATATTATATAGTTTAATAATTATTTATACACAATATTATATAGTTTAATAATTATTTTTACAAAATATCATATAGTTTCATAATTATTTATACACAATATTATATAGTTTAATAATTATGTATAAAGAATAGTATATATTTTAATAATTATTTATACACAATATTATATAGTTTAATAATTATGTATAAAGAATAGTATATAGTTCAATATTTATTTATACACAATATTATATAGTTTAATAATTATGTATAAAGAAGAGTATATAGTTTAATAATTATTTATACACAATATTATATAGTTTAATAATTATTTATACACAATATTATATAGTTTAATAATTATTTATACACAATATTATATAGTTTAATAATTATTTATACACAATATTATATTGTTTAATAATTATTTATACACAATATTATATAGTTTAATAATTATTTATACACAATATTATATAGTTTAATAATTATTTATACACAATATTATATAGTTTAATAATTATTTATACACAATATTATATAGTTTAATAAATATTTATACACAATATTATATAGTTTAATAATTATGTATACAGAATAGTATATAGTTTAATAATTATTTATACACAATATTATATAGTTTAATAATTATGTATAAAGAAGAGTATATAGTTTAATAATTATTTATACACAATATTATATAGTTAAATAATTATGTATAAAGAATAGTATATATTTTAATAATTATTTATACACAATATTATATAGTTTAATAATTATTTATACACAATATTATATAGTTTAATAATTATTTATACACAATATTATATAGTTTAATAATTATTTATACACAATATTATATTGTTTAATAATTATTTATACACAATATTATATAGTTTAATAATTATTTGTACACAATATTATATAGTTTAATAATTATGTATAAAGAATAGTATATAGTTTAATAATTATTTATACACAATATTATATAGTTTAATAATTATTTTTACACAATATCATATAGTTTAATAATTATTTATACACAATATTATATTGTTTAATAATTATTTATACAACACAATATATAGTTTAATAATTATGTATAAAGAATAGTATATAGTTTAATAATTATTTATACACAATATTATATAGTTTAATAATTATGTATAAAGAATATTATATAGTTTAATAATTATTTATACACAATATTATATAGTTTAATAATTATTTATACACAATATTATATAGTTTAATAATTATTTATACACAATATTATATAGTTTAATAATTATGTATAAAGAATACTATATAGTTTAATAATTATTTATACACAATATTATATAGTTTAATAATTAATTATACACAATAGTATATAGTTTAATAATTATGTATAAAGAATACTATATAGTTTAATAATTATTTATACACAATATTATATAGTTTAATAATTATTTATACACAATATTATATAGTTTAATAATAATGTATAAAGAATACTATATAGTTTAATAATTATTTATACACAATATTATATAGTTTAATAATTATTTATACACAATATTATATAGTTTAATAATTATTTTTACACAATATCATATAGTTTAATAATTATTTATACACAATATTATATAGTTTAATAATTTTGATATTTTCAAGTTATCTTCATTTCTTCAAATCTTTTTCTAAAACTATGATACCACCTACATACCAAACATATAGAGTTCCTCCCTTCCCCTCTCTTTTCCCAGCCCCTCAAAATCCATGCCACACGTCACCACGACAAAAACCTCTGGCCCCCCCTCTCCTCTCTCCTATCCTAAGACAAATTCACTAATACTCTCACCCCTCTCCCCCTTTTCACTGCTGCCTAAATGGTACCCACTCAAAGCTTTCCATATTCATTTCACTCTTTGCCACTACTGACTTCTCGCAGCCCGGACCCTCGTCCAGCGCTCTTAGTAGTCATGGCTACTACTTTTCCTTATCAACCCATCATGTCAACCCAATATTTCGATGTACTTGCATGACATTTTTCTTAAAACTATCATCCTGAAGAAGTCTTACAATAAAGACGAAACGTTAATGAATATATAAAAAATATCTCTCGGTTTTTTCTTTTTCATTTCTCATATATATATATATATATATATATATATATATATATATATATATATATATATATATATATATAATAATAATAATAATAATAATAATAATAATAATAATAATAATAATAATCCAGGTAAAGCATCCACAGGGTAGTAATCCAAAGAATGTTAACCGGGTTTATAAAAAGTGCTCAATATCCAATAGAGCTTTTATATATAATTATTTTTATTTACACAGACATGTACAAAATCTGCGACACTGGCATGTCGATGTTATCGATCAACAGCTATTACAAACTGAGATCTTAGAATCCGATCTTAACCCTAGATCATATTTGGGAAGAATCGTAAGGGTAAGGATCGGATTCTAACTCTGCCTGGTGAGATCTCAGTTTGTAACAGCTGTTGATCGATAACATCGGCATGCCAGTGTCGCAGATTTTGTACATGTCTGTGTAAATAAAAATAAGTATATATATATATATATATATATATATATATATATATATATATATATATATATATATATATATATATATATATATATATATTTCGCCAGATAGATAGATAGATAGATAGATAGATATTGATGCGGACAATAGTCCAAAGACTACTGATTTAACTTCCGACAAATCTTCTTTGAAGTTCTTCTCTATCATCACATTCGTTTCATCGTCTTCTTTCTTTTGTTACCGCCTCGTTTGTCGCCATTTCTTTTTCATTTGCTCTAATCCGCCGCTGCCACGCAGTGTATTTCGTTTTTTAAACACGTGATCATCAATCATCGAGTCGGTACCACCGCGACGTCAGTGAGTGGGCGTGGCTAGGGGTGCGCAGGCGCGTGAGCATGCGTAAATCGGACTTGTCGAAATGAAAGCATCTATTGATCCGAAGTTCAATATTTGATCAGAAATATTTTGAAAAAAAATAAAAATGCGGAAAGAATCAAAATTGAAAAGAAATAAGGAAAGATCATTTTTAAAAAATCGGAATTTTCGGAAATGAAGAATAAATAGATATTGACTTTAAGGAACATATTCGATCGTTTTAGCAAGACGGAAAAAAGTAAGTAAGCATGTTCATAGTAAAAGGAAATGTTGTACTCTTATAGCCGACGCGCCAGATTTCCGTGACTTCGCGTCGGCAACGATCGGGCAAGTCGCGGAAGCGCCCGAGAGCTGGCGAGACGAAAACGAGGCTGAAACTGCCAAGCGCTGAATGGAAGACTTTCAAAAAAAAATACATAGATAAAAAGAAAAAAAACGAACAAACCGTAGCTGAAGAACTGTAAATAAATATATTTTTATTTTTTGGTTGGCCAAATGAACCATTGTAAATCAAATGTGTATATGTAAATGTTTTGATTTGTTTGCGAAAATAATGTTTTTTTTTTGGTGGGGGATAAAATTTTGTCAATATTTTTTTTAAAAAAACATAAAACAAAGAAATAAATAAAAATGTTATGCTTTTGAATGGAGATTCGACGACCTGACAGAGCTGATAATAATTCATTGTTGTTACAATAGAACGCGATTATTGTTTTCTTCCAAATATTGTCGGCTGCTTGCTATAGCCTGCTTGGCAAATGAATGCTGTAACCTGATTGGTTAATACTTCGTCAACTCTCGGGCGCTTCCGAGACCTGCCCGATCGTTGCCGACGCGAAGTCACGGAAATCTGGCGCGTCAGCTATAAGAGTACCGGAAATTTATACAGAAAGAACATTGAATGAAAAGAAAAGACGAAAAGAAATCGTGAAAGACATGGAAAATGGAAAGAGACTTTCAAATTTCACAAGTGTGTACAGAAATAAAGAAATGCGGAATGAAGCAAGAAAGAAAGAAAAGAAAGAAAGAAAAAAGGAAGGAAGAAAAAAGAAAGAAAAAAGAAAAAAGAAAGAAAAGAATCTAAGAACACCAAAATGTATTGAATAAACGGGGAAAAAGGAAAGAAAGAAAGAAGGAAAAAAGAAAGGAATAAGGAAAAAAGAAAGGAATAAGGAAAAAGAGAAAGCAACGAAAACAACAATGAAAGATTCCTTATAAAAATTTTTTTTTTTAAAACGGTACTTAGAGAAAAAGAATTAAAAGATACACGTTTAGAAATCAACTGAATATTTTATCAAAAGTCAAGCAAAAAAGTAACATTAAACTTGGAAAAAAAGGAAAGTAAATATATTATTTATAAAAGAAATAAAAAACATTTTCAGACAAACATTGTGAGACAAATCTAATCGACATTTTTTTTAATGTTATGTTTTTTTTTAAATCTTGCTGTTCATAAATGTCTTTCGCATTTGAATTAAAGGAGACAATAGTTTGAAAACCAGAAAAAAAAACGAGTATTCTATTTCACTCGTCAATCCATTTACCGAGGTTTCTCTCTCTATATATATATTTTTTTACATACATGCATAACAAATTTATACTAAAACAGCTCTACTTGTTATTGAGCACTTTTTATAATCACTGGAATGGATTAACATCGATAGAAACAAATATAACACATGTACTATATACACATATGTATATATATGAATGAATGAATGAATGAATGAATGAATGAATGAATGAAGAAGAGTGGGGATAAAATGATCCGACGTAATGTAAAATGAAATAAGAGAAAGCCAAAACCATGTGATTTATGTATTCTTCAACGTTTCGTCTTTATGGAAAGACTTCCTCAAGACGAAGCAAGCAATAAAGAAAAATGATGCAGAATATTAATTTTTATTTTTTCTCTTTCCCCTCCCAATGGCAGATTCAAACTCCCCCCGTCCCCCACAACTGGACGGCGGCACCGGGGGGCAGGGTGGGGGGCTCAACCCCCCCCCCCAACACACACACACACTTTTTTACTTTGGTCACCACTTTACGGTCATCAATAATGAAGTTATATATGCATGTGTTTAACCGTCCTCCCCACTTTTTGGGAGACCCCCTTACTTTTATAACTGTCCCGCCGGTCCTGCCACATCCAGTGCCAGCCAAGCTTGGCTGTAACATATTTTGACCCTGACAAACTTCCTAGCTAAAATAGACATAAATTAATAAGTCGAAGCCAATAATGCCATTCATTTTGCGTCCTTTGAATGAGACAGGCCACTGCTGATAATGCCATGACCAAAATCATGATTTTCATTTTATGCTTGTTCACGCCAACAGCCATGCTGAAGTCTGGACATTTTCTGACAAATCAAAATTGATATTCTGTATGATCTTTTCTACATTGTTTTCTCTATCCTGAGGAAGTCTTTCAATAAAGACGAAACGTTGATGAATACATAAATCACATAGTTTTTGGATTTCCGTTTTTCATTATATATATATATATATATATATATATATATATATATGTGTGTGTGTGTATGTGTTTCTCTGTGTGTGTGTATGTGTGTGCGTGTGTGTGTGTGTATGTGTTTCTCTGCATGTGTATGTGTGTGTGTGTACTTAATTCGGTAAATAGATTAAATTAACGATTGGAATAGAATGAAGACAAGGGAAGGAGTGTCACAGAGTATGGTGAATGTGGAAGTCGAAACTTGCGACCGACCACGACCGTAAAAGGAATCGCAACAAATCTACAAAGGAAGAGGTGAATTGGTATTGTGGCGGTAGAGTAGCGCTGAACAGGGGACGGGTTACACAACGATTCGTGAATCGAAGAATATATTATTTCTTTTATCGATCTGCGTTTACTTACGACTATTCTGGCTGCTCTCTCGGAGTTCAATCGATCGATTGTCATACCTAGTAAATACAATGTTATCTCGTTTTCAAAAAATATGATTAAAATCATTAATCCACGAAAAACAGACTAGTATGCTTATAGAAGTTCCCCGAAATAAACAATGATCAGTTAATTAGTTTAAGAATGAATCGTTTACATACAAATCATGTTTTTCATTCTCAGCTTGTTCACGCCAACAGCCATGCCGAAGTCTGGACACTTTCTGACAAATCAAAATTAATATTCTCTATGATTTTTCTACGTTGCTTTTCATCCTGAGGAAGTCTTTCAATAAAGACGAAACGTTGACGAATACACAAATCACATAGTTTTTGCCTTCCCTATTTTTCATTTTACATACAAATATATAAAAAAATATACACGTCTTCCACGATTCACTGTATAACATTTTGAGTTTTTTTTAATAAAGATAATGTTTTCAAATGAATATGGTCGAAGGAATCGACCGAAATGTTTTGCTTCAGCTTAGATGGTGTGTTTGTATCATTATTTCTACCAAAATCTTTCTTGCTTATCCATGGTTTAATATTCCATCTACACATAACCATCTTTATATATTAATCCACTTTTTATAATAACTCTGCAAGTGTTTAGTAATAAAATGAAAATGTGACAGGAAGTTTCATTGAATGCCCCGCTGGCTTGGCGGACTGAGAGGAGGCTCGAGCGGTTTCCACGAATAATGACGATGGAGAGACGCTCGTAAATATATTTAATTGGCTATGCAAACTTACTTTTTCCTGATTCAAAAAATCTAACTTGAGCTCAAGGGGTGCTCCAACGGGTCACATTTAAGAGATGTAGAGTAAGAATTGCATTTACTATAGAAATATACGACCGGAAAAAGTAAATATTTCATAGTTAATGTGATATTTTGAAAGTAGATCTGATGTTTCATCTACATTTCTTAATGGATTAATCTATTTACTGATATATATATATATATATATATATATATATATATATATATATATATATATATATATATATATATATATATATATATATATATATATATGAAGAAGAATGGATAGGAATTAGAGAAGCAAAAGCCAAATCAAAATTCAATTCAATTGCTCAGAGCAAGGTATATTCCGCAAAAAGGCAATGTATTCAAGTTAAATTTTCCTTAAGCCAGGCTTTTCAAAGATCAAAATCTTATCACCAGAGGAAGTCGCTGGGATAGATAAGTTGGCAAAGGCCAAGATTTAAAATTTGAAAAAATAAAATAAAAGATGTAGGGAAAAAAACACAGGGCAAAACTCTGCCCGAATGCAAGCAAATGTCCGATTGCTAAAAAGCCTGGCTTAAGGAAAATTTAACTTGAATAAATTGCCTTTTTGCGGAATATACCTTGCTCTGAGCAATTGAATTGAATTTTGATATGGCTTTTGCTTCTCTAATTCCTTTCCATTCTTCTTCATATCTACCTGCTCTATCCTGGATATTGAGCTGTATACTCTTCACAATAGGTTTTACCTTTCCTAAAAGTTCGCTTTTAGTACACCACTTTATATATATATATATATATATATATATATATATATATATATATATATATATATATTTACATTCATAAAATTAAGAAAATAAGATTAAATAAAAATGAGTCTCCAAAATGGTGTACAAGATGTTATTTAAAACAATGATTAAATAAATATGATATTACAATTAAAATCTACAAATAATCAGATAGATCTTTACAGTACTAGAAGATGACCAGTTCTCTATTGGATTGGGAGATCGGGGTTCAATGCTTGGTTGAGTCATACGAAAGACTCAAAAATGGTACTTCGTGCCTCCTTACTAAATACTCAGCAGAATAAAGGTGTTGGTCAAGCGTGAGTGAAATAATCTTCCGAAAGGAGTGGCTAATAAAAAGACTGTTTTGGGGTTATTCTTGTATTCTTACGGAAAACTAGAAATAAGGAATAATAAACCGTCAACGCTCTTGAGCTCTATCCTAGTCTAATAATACTATATTGGCAGTAATAAAAAGCTTTTAATCGTAGAATATAACATATTGACCTGGCACGCTAGGAAGTAAGTGTAGTATCTGTTCCGATGGATACTGCGCACCCCATAGACCGGTATTGTCTTGGCCTTCGGGGTTTGTCCTGTGCAGTTCTAGGAGGTCCACCCTCCCAGGCTTCGCCTCCCCTCTTTGGGAAGGAGTAAGTTTATTGCTTACTGCCTGAGGCGCCCCTACCGGGGAATGCCGACGGGGCTGCCCAGACAATTTTTAATGGCCAGAGTGCTCACTTTCTCGGGCGCTGGTTTTTCAAACCCCACTTACTCGACCCAAGCTGTGGTCACATCTTACTTGTGGGAGTAAGATAAAACTGGCCTTGTGCCTAACTCCTGCAGAGGAGTAAATAAATATAACATATTGATTTAAATAAAGTTATGCTAATGCAGTCATCCGTAAATGTATTTTATAGTAAAAGAGAACGGTAGAAAAACATGACTGTCGTGAAGAAGCCAACAGACTTGACTTAGCTTGAGCCATCCTATGTCATTAGGCGTAGATAAAACGTTGACCAGGGGTGATGCTGTGACTTTGTCATGTTTTTTCAAACGGCCGGATATGCATTCAGATCGCCACATCAGTGTACATATACTGGTATTCCCAAATGGTGAACTATCTGGTACTGACCAGGCTCAAAACAGCTGAATTTCGATGATCTAACGAGAACCGGTGGGTCAACGTGATTATGCTGTATAAGCGAATAGAACGGGAGGTGACAGGGGTTAAGTGGATAACGACACGGACTGAATATCTGGCTGTTCCAAGTTCGAATCCAGTCGGTTCCACAGCACCACTTTCATTTATGGATGTTGGCAACCTTCTCGTGGTCCTTACCGTAAGTACCCGATGTCTTGCCAGAAAGATTTCTAACTAGAAAAACATCGGGGAAACTAATGCCAACACCAGAATCATCTGATTCAAACGAAAGAAGAAGAAACTAATAGAACGTTGATAAAAAAACAAAGCAAAAAGGGACAAGCACTAAAGACTAGTATAAAAGACCAATATGCCAGTGGTATTTGTATTTTTTGTTGTTGTTTCTTTTACTTATATACACCCCAAACAAAGCAAATTAACACTAAGACCTAAAGGGCGACTGTGAATTAGAGGCAAAGTGTATAGGGGCCTCCTAAGTGCGGATTTGTGCAGCGAGATGTTTGCTCACATTACATTTACATTTTTGCATGTTGGTACAGTCAGGGAAACAGAGAGCAGAGGGAAGTTCCAAAGGTCAGGAAAGAAGCGATTAAAATAACAAAGCTTTCCAGATTCTGTGGACCTCTACATTGAAAGGATGGAATTTTGCTCATTGTCCAGTTAGTCAGTGCTATCTACGAGGTGATATAGGGCACAATTGCAGCAATTTCATCGGATCACATTCCGTTGAAGTACTTGTAAAACAAGCACAGGGATGTAACATTGCAGCGATGGGACAGAGAATGGAGCTTGGTAGATCTTATGCGACTATAAAGTTAGAGGCGTTTTTGACCGTGACTAATTGAGAGAAACTAGTGGTTGGTGCATCAGACCAGATGCGGCAACGATATTTTATGCAAACTTGAAGAATATAATAGACCCTGCTACCTTAAGTTTGCAAGTGTGTTTCCCTTTTTTTTTAAAGCTTGTTAACCCCTCTTCCTGCTGACTGTTATCTTATAGTGTCTGTCTTTTATTAAAGACTATGGTCAATAGACATCCTATGTCTTATCTTTAATTATATTTCATTCTTTTTAGCCACTTTCATCAAGTCACTTACTTTACAACAATAGTCCAGTCCCCTCGATGATCGTCGACCCCTAACACGTTTCTGTGTATAACCATCTATATATTAATACGATAGCGTGTGTGTTCGTGTGTCACGCTTCCGGCAAAAGCTCTGCGCATGCGTGCCGCACCTAGATTTTGAAAAACATTCAATTCGCCTCATTTTCGAAATAATTTCATGTGTTTCCCTTTTGTGCAACGGTTAGCGACGTAGTATTTTTGACTTCGGCCCGACTGGTTTATAGTTCGATCCCAACCAACCTCTAAGATTTTTTTCTACATTTTGAAGGGAAGGGGAAGAGAGGTAGGGAGGGGACGACCGGGAAGACACATATTATTACAATAGCGTGTGTGATTTTGTGTGTCATGCTTACATCAAAAGCAACGACCTTCCGAATCTGTGTATGCTACTCATGCATTGGCTTGGCCATTTGGCTAAGATCAAAGTGTAGTATCTTTTCCGATGGATACTGCACTTCATAGACTGGTATTGTCTTGGCCTTCGAGGTTTGATTTACGCCGGTCTATGGGTCTGTCCTGTGCAGTTCTAGGAGGTCCACCCTCCCAGGCTTCGGCTCCTCTCTTTGGGGAGGAGTAAGTTTATTGCTTACTGCCTGGGGCGCCCCTACCGGAGAATACCAACGGGGCTGCCCAGGCAATTTTTAATGGCCAGAGTGTTCACCTTCTCGAGCGCTGGCTTTTTAACCCCCACTTTCCCGACCCGACTTTGGGTCACATCTTACCTGGTCGGAGTAAGATAAAACTGGCCTTGTGCCTAACTTCTGGAGAAGAGTAAATAAATATTCATGAATTGAGCCAAATTTAATTTAATCGAAAACATTTAGTCACCGAAATATTACCTTCACTAGAAATATTGTATATAAAGAAGTTTTGTAAATTGTTTCACGTATTGTTAATTTTTTTAAAATAAATGTACAAGTCAAATCTTATCATATTTTATTCAAACATGTATAGGTTAGGAACAAGATAATTAGTATTAAAAACATCATTTCGTGTAATTTACACGGGTCCTGCTAGTCTATTATTATTTCACGTATAATCTTATATTGTGCATAGCTTTTCGGTGTGTACTTCTACAGTGCTCAATACGTGAGGAGAGCTTAGTAGTAAAGTATGAAAATATATGTATGGCAAGTAAGCTACACAGAGATGTCCACATTTCATCCTCGTATGGAATCGTCAGGCTAAGGCACTTAGACTGCCGATTCCCTGCGGGGATGAAACACGGACGCCTCTGTGTAGTGTATTTCGCTCTGGAGACCGCCGAGATCACATGTACTGATTTACAAGTATGCAAAAACAAAACAGCAGACTCACAAGAAAATACACAAACCTCGATACACTGTGTATAAATCAGTTGTGTTTCGGGGGTGCCATACCGTCAGTGCGAAAACGGAACCTCCAAACGTGAACGTCCACATCTTAGTTAGGTTCAAGTGTATCAGCTAGAACCCAGCTGAGATAATTTATCTGTCGATGCATTATTGTGGTTCGGTTGCAGTCAGCTCATGTCGGGTCTGTGCCAATCTGCAATCTCGCTCACCCCGCTCGTGTTTAACCTTATATACCCGAAGACGAAACCTCCCTGTAACCTC
>OY744533.1:5308492-5335992 GCA_963556195.1 Sepiola atlantica | reverse complement strand
GATCAGAATGTTAACACTTTAAATTATTTACTCTTCGTCTTGTGTTAGATATTGGGCGAGTGGACCCACTAGTATATAAAATGGTTAGTCGGTAATAACAGGAAATAAAAGGCAAGTCGAGTTCAACTTGATAAACTTGATGTGAGGATTGCAAAACTGTGGGAATTGATAGAAACGAAGATGACTTAACATGGCGCAAAGAGAGTGCGTGAGAGAGAAAGAACAGTTCATTTAGGAACACAAAGCAGCGTGGACGTGTGAAATTAATTAGGTGCTCTGGTGTTTTCTGTGACTGCTCTTTGTAGTAAACCTTTTATTGTAAACTGGCAGGAAGAACCAACGTTACTCAAAATCGAATGGTGATCACTACTGTGTATATTTTATCATATTATTTTCTTTCTTTTTATTCACGTTTCTTTTCACTCACATTTCACCCCCTAATATAGTCGCAAAAAGCTGAAATGTTGGAACTAATGTCTTATACATATGACTTGCATTTCATAAAAATGTTATATATGTATTTGAACTTTTTATGGGGTTATTGTACGCGCTATTGATACGATCCTTCCTGTACTAAAATCAAAGCTCCGTATTTATACTTTTAAAAAGACTGTCGGGACTGTTGGCCGAGTGGATATGGCGACTGCTTGGTTGACTCTGTGAACTAGGTTTGGCGCCTCCCGACCATCTAAAATTATTACTTTCCTGCACTGATGAGAGCAATAAGCTTGAAACGTTTGCGTCTGTAAGTATTAATAATTTAATATTTATTGATAAATATTATATATAAATATATATATATATATATATATATATATATATATATATATATATATATACAAATAAGCACACATTGGTGTTTATTATAGAGTGGAATATCGTATTATTGTTGTTGATGTCGTTTTATTTGTTCGCGTGTTTCTTGTGCATAGAATCGTTTGTGATATTTCCTGGTTGAATCTGAGTTAACTTTTTGGAAATATCGATTCATTCCGTGACTGTAAAGAGTACCCCTTCCTACATACACACACACACTCTCTCTCTCTCTCTCTCTCTCTCTCTCTCCCTCTCTCTCTCTCTCTCTCTCTCTCTCTCTCTTTCTATATATATATATATATATATATCTTCTCATCGAGATATCGGAGTTTCACGCGGCGTTTCGTCAAAACGTTCAGGTTGAAACTCTCTTCGTTTTTTTTTCAGATAGCCACACAATGTTGCGGGTTGAACAATTGAACCAACTAACGTTAAACCCTAACCCTTACCCTAACTTCTAAAAGAAATAACACCAAATAACGCAACAAGTAGGTCATGGTTTTATTTGTCGTTTTTTTTAGTTGTTGTTTTGTTTTCTTTTTGCTTTGTTGGTTGTCTATTTTCACACATTTTCTGGCGTAAACTAAATGGAATTCTTTTTGTATACGTTTCAACACAAACTGCAACATTTTTTATTACTATTTTGATCAGAATGTTAACACTTTAAATTATTTACTCTTCGTCTTGTGTTAGATATTGGGCGAGTGGACCCACTAGTATATAAAATGGTTAGTCGATGATAACAGGAAATAAAAGGCCAGTCGAGTTCAACTTGATAAACTTGATGTGAGGATTGCAAAACTGTGGGAATTGATAGAAACGAAGATGACTTAACATGGCGCAAAGAGAGTGCGTGAGAGAGAAAGAACAGTTCATTTAGGAACACAAAGCAGCGTGGACGTGTAAAATTAACTAGGTGCCCTGGTGTTTTCTGTGACTGTTCTTTGTTGTAAACCCTTTATTGTAAACTGGCAGGAAGAATCAACGTTACTCAAGATCGAATGAGGATCACTACTATGTATTTGTTACCATATTACTCACGTTTCTTTTAACTCACGTTTCTTTTTACTCACGTTTCTTTGTACTCACGTTTATTTTTACTCACGTTTATTTTTACTCACGTTTCTTTTTACTCACGTTTCTTTTTACTCACGTTTTTTTTTACTCACGTTACTTTTTACTCACGTTTATTTTTACTCACGTTTATTTTTACTCACGTTTCTTTTTACTCACGTTTATTTTTACTCACGTTTATTTTTACTCACGTTTATTTTTACTCACGTTTATTTTTACTCACGTTTATTTTTACTCACGTTTCTTTTTACTCACGTTTATTTTTACTCACGTTTATTTTTACTCACGTTTATTTTTACTCACGTTTATTTTTACTCACGTTTCTTTTTACTCACGTTTATTTTTACTCACGTTTATTTTTACTCACGTTTATTTTTACTCACGTTTATTTTTACTCACGTTTCTTTTTACTCACGTTTTTTTTTACTCACGTTTATTTTTACTCACGTTTCTTTTTACTCACGTTTCTTTTTACTCACGTTTTTTTTTACTCACGTTTATTTTTACTCACGTTTTTTTTACTCACGTTACTTTTTACTCACGTTTATTTTTACTCACGTTTCTTTTTACTCACGTTTATTTTTACTCACGTTTCTTTTTACTCACGTTTATTTTTACTCACGTTTCTTTTTACTCACGTTTATTTTTACTCACGTTTATTTTTACTCACGTTTCTTTTTACTCACGTTTTTTTTTACTCACGTTTATTTTTACTCACGTTTCTTTTTACTCACGTTTATTTTTACTCACGTTTATTTTTACTCACGTTTCTTTTTACTCACGTTTTTTTTTACTCACGTTACTTTTTACTCACGTTTATTTTTACTCACGTTTATTTTTACTCACGTTTATTTTTACTCACGTTTATTTTTACTCACGTTTCTTTTTACTCACGTTTATTTTTACTCACGTTTCTTTTTACTCACGTTTATTTTTACTCACGTTTCTTTTTACTCACGTTTATTTTTACTCACGTTTATTTTTACTCACGTTTATTTTTACTCACGTTTCTTTTTACTCACGTTTTTTTTTACTCACGTTTATTTTTACTCACGTTACTTTTTACTCACGTTTATTTTTACTCACGTTTCTTTTTACTCACGTTTATTTTTACTCACGTTTCTTTTTACTCACGTTTCTTTTTACTCACGTTTTTTTTTACTCACGTTTCTTTTTACTCACGTTTATTTTTACTCACGTTTATTTTTACTCACGTTTCTTTTTACTCACGTTTATTTTTCCTCACGTTTATTTTTACTCACGTTTATTTTTACTCACGTTTCTTTTTACTCACGTTTTTTTTTACTCACGTTTCTTTTTACTCACATTTATTTTTACTCACGTTTATTTTTACTCACGTTACTTTTTACTCACGTTTATTTTTACTCACGTTTATTTTTACTCACGTTTATTTTTACTCACGTTTTTTTTTTACTCACGTTCATTTTTACTCACGTTTATTTTTACTCACGTTACTTTTTACTCACGTTTATTTTTACTCACGTTTATTTTTACTCACGTTTATTTTTACTCACGTTTATTTTTACTCACGTTTTTTTTTACTCACGTTTATTTTTACTCACGTTTCTTTTTACTCACGTTTATTTTTACTCACGTTTCTTTTTACTCACGTTTTTTTTTACTCACGTTTCTTTTCACTCACGTTTTTTTTTACTTGCGTTACTTTTCACTCACGTTTCTTTTTACCTGCGTTTCTTCTTACTCACGTTACTTTTTACTCACGTTTCTTTTTACTCACGTTACTTTTTACTCACGTTTATTTTTACTCACGTTTCTTTTCACTCACGTTTCTTTTTACTTGCGTTTCTTCTTACTCACGTTACTTTTAACTCACGTTTCTTTTTACTCACGTTACTTTTTTCTTACGTTTATTTTTACTCACATTTCTTTTCACTCACGTTTCTTTTTACCTGCGTTTCTTCTTACTCACGTTACTTTTTACTCACGTTACTTTTCTACTCACGTTACTTTTTACTCACGTTTCTTTTTACTCACGTTTTTTTTTACTCACGTTACTTTTTACTTACGTTTCTTTTTACTCACGTTACTTTTTACTAACGTTTCTTTTTACTCACGTTTATTTTTACTCACGTTTATTTTTACTCACGTTTCTTTTTACTCACGTTTCTTTTTACTCACGTTTTTTTTACTCACGTTACTTTTTACTCACGTTTATTTTTACTCACGTTTCTTTTTACTCACGTTTATTTTTACTCACGTTTCTTTTTACTCACGTTTATTTTTACTCACGTTTCTTTTTACTCACGTTTATTTTTACTCACGTTTATTTTTACTCACGTTTATTTTTACTCACGTTTCTTTTTACTCACGTTTTTTTTACTCACGTTTATTTTTACTCACGTTTCTTTTTACTCACGTTTATTTTTACTCACGTTTATTTTTACTCACGTTTCTTTTTACTCACGTTTTTTTTACTCACGTTACTTTTTACTCACGTTTCTTTTTACTCACGTTTCTTTTTACTCACGTTTATTTTTACTCACGTTTCTTTTTACTCACGTTTATTTTTACTCACGTTGATTTTTACTCACGTTTATTTTTACTCACGTTTCTTTTTACTCACGTTTATTTTTACTCACGTTTATTTTTACTCACGTTTCTTTTTACTCACGTTTTTTTTTACTCACGTTTATTTTTACTCACGTTTCTTTTTACTCACGTTTATTTTTACTCACGTTTATTTTTACTCACGTTTTTTTTTACTCACGTTACTTTTTACTCACGTTTATTTTTACTCACGTTTCTTTTTACTCACGTTTATTTTTACTCACGTTTCTTTTTACTCACGTTTCTTTTTACTCACGTTTTTTTTTACTCACGTTTCTTTTTACTCACGTTTATTTTTACTCACGTTTATTTTTACTCACGTTTCTTTTTACTCACGTTTATTTTTACTCACGTTTATTTTTACTCACGTTTATTTTTACTCACGTTTCTTTTTACTCACGTTTTTTTTACTCACGTTTATTTTTACTCACGTTTATTTTTACTCACGTTACTTTTTACTCACGTTTATTTTTACTCACGTTTATTTTTACTCACGTTTATTTTTACTCACGTTTTTTTTTACTCACGTTTATTTTTACTCACGTTTATTTTTACTCACGTTACTTTTTACTCACGTTTATTTTTACTCACGTTTATTTTTACTCACGTTTATTTTTACTCACGTTTCTTTTTACTCACGTTTTTTTTTACTCACGTTTCTTTTTACTCACGTTTATTTTTACTCACGTTTATTTTTACTCACGTTTATTTTTACTCACGTTTATTTTTACTCACGTTTCTTTTTACTCACGTTTTTTTTTACTCACGTTTATTTTTACTCACGTTTCTTTTTACTCACGTTTCTTTTTACTCACGTTTTTTTTTACTCACGTTTATTTTTACTCACGTTTTTTTTACTCACGTTACTTTTTACTCACGTTTATTTTTACTCACGTTTCTTTTTACTCACGTTTATTTTTACTCACGTTTCTTTTTACTCACGTTTATTTTTACTCACGTTTCTTTTTACTCACGTTTATTTTTACTCACGTTTATTTTTACTCACGTTTCTTTTTACTCACGTTTTTTTTTACTCACGTTTATTTTTACTCACGTTTCTTTTTACTCACGTTTATTTTTACTCACGTTTATTTTTACTCACGTTTCTTTTTACTCACGTTTTTTTTTACTCACGTTACTTTTTACTCACGTTTATTTTTACTCACGTTTATTTTTACTCACGTTTATTTTTACTCACGTTTATTTTTACTCACGTTTCTTTTTACTCACGTTTATTTTTACTCACGTTTCTTTTTACTCACGTTTATTTTTACTCACGTTTCTTTTTACTCACGTTTATTTTTACTCACGTTTATTTTTACTCACGTTTATTTTTACTCACGTTTCTTTTTACTCACGTTTTTTTTTACTCACGTTTATTTTTACTCACGTTACTTTTTACTCACGTTTATTTTTACTCACGTTTCTTTTTACTCACGTTTATTTTTACTCACGTTTCTTTTTACTCACGTTTCTTTTTACTCACGTTTTTTTTTACTCACGTTTCTTTTTACTCACGTTTATTTTTACTCACGTTTATTTTTACTCACGTTTCTTTTTACTCACGTTTATTTTTCCTCACGTTTATTTTTACTCACGTTTATTTTTACTCACGTTTCTTTTTACTCACGTTTTTTTTTACTCACGTTTCTTTTTACTCACATTTATTTTTACTCACGTTTATTTTTACTCACGTTACTTTTTACTCACGTTTATTTTTACTCACGTTTATTTTTACTCACGTTTATTTTTACTCACGTTTTTTTTTTACTCACGTTCATTTTTACTCACGTTTATTTTTACTCACGTTACTTTTTACTCACGTTTATTTTTACTCACGTTTATTTTTACTCACGTTTATTTTTACTCACGTTTATTTTTACTCACGTTTTTTTTTACTCACGTTTATTTTTACTCACGTTTCTTTTTACTCACGTTTATTTTTACTCACGTTTCTTTTTACTCACGTTTCTTTTTACTCACGTTTCTTTTCACTCACGTTTTTTTTTACTTGCGTTACTTTTCACTCACGTTTCTTTTTACCTGCGTTTCTTCTTACTCACGTTACTTTTTACTCACGTTTCTTTTTACTCACGTTACTTTTTACTCACGTTTATTTTTACTCACGTTTCTTTTCACTCACGTTTCTTTTTACTTGCGTTTCTTCTTACTCACGTTACTTTTAACTCACGTTTCTTTTTACTCACGTTACTTTTTTCTTACGTTTATTTTTACTCACATTTCTTTTCACTCACGTTTCTTTTTACCTGCGTTTCTTCTTACTCACGTTACTTTTTACTCACGTTACTTTTCTACTCACGTTACTTTTTACTCACGTTTCTTTTTACTCACGTTTTTTTTTACTCACGTTACTTTTTACTTACGTTTCTTTTTACTCACGTTACTTTTTACTAACGTTTCTTTTTACTCACGTTTATTTTTACTCACGTTTATTTTTACTCACGTTTCTTTTTACTCACGTTTCTTTTTACTCACGTTTTTTTTACTCACGTTACTTTTTACTCACGTTTATTTTTACTCACGTTTCTTTTTACTCACGTTTATTTTTACTCACGTTTCTTTTTACTCACGTTTATTTTTACTCACGTTTCTTTTTACTCACGTTTATTTTTACTCACGTTTATTTTTACTCACGTTTATTTTTACTCACGTTTCTTTTTACTCACGTTTTTTTTACTCACGTTTATTTTTACTCACGTTTCTTTTTACTCACGTTTATTTTTACTCACGTTTATTTTTACTCACGTTTCTTTTTACTCACGTTTTTTTTACTCACGTTACTTTTTACTCACGTTTCTTTTTACTCACGTTTCTTTTTACTCACGTTTATTTTTACTCACGTTTCTTTTTACTCACGTTTATTTTTACTCACGTTGATTTTTACTCACGTTTATTTTTACTCACGTTTCTTTTTACTCACGTTTATTTTTACTCACGTTTATTTTTACTCACGTTTCTTTTTACTCACGTTTTTTTTTTACTCACGTTTATTTTTACTCACGTTTCTTTTTACTCACGTTTATTTTTACTCACGTTTATTTTTACTCACGTTTTTTTTTACTCACGTTACTTTTTACTCACGTTTATTTTTACTCACGTTTCTTTTTACTCACGTTTATTTTTACTCACGTTTCTTTTTACTCACGTTTCTTTTTACTCACGTTTTTTTTTACTCACGTTTCTTTTTACTCACGTTTATTTTTACTCACGTTTATTTTTACTCACGTTTCTTTTTACTCACGTTTATTTTTACTCACGTTTATTTTTACTCACGTTTATTTTTACTCACGTTTCTTTTTACTCACGTTTTTTTTACTCACGTTTATTTTTACTCACGTTTATTTTTACTCACGTTACTTTTTACTCACGTTTATTTTTACTCACGTTTATTTTTACTCACGTTTATTTTTACTCACGTTTTTTTTTACTCACGTTTATTTTTACTCACGTTTATTTTTACTCACGTTACTTTTTACTCACGTTTATTTTTACTCACGTTTATTTTTACTCACGTTTATTTTTACTCACGTTTTTTTTTACTCACGTTTATTTTTACTCACGTTTCTTTTTACTCACGTTTATTTTTACTCACGTTTCTTTTTACTCACGTTTTTTTTTACTCACGTTTCTTTTCACTCACGTTTTTTTTTACTTGCGTTACTTTTCACTCACGTTTCTTTTTACCTGCGTTTCTTCTTACTCACGTTACTTTTTACTCACGTTTCTTTTTACTCACGTTACTTTTTACTCACGTTTATTTTTACTCACGTTTCTTTTCACTCACGTTTCTTTTTACTTGCGTTTCTTCTTACTCACGTTACTTTTAACTCACGTTTCTTTTTACTCACGTTACTTTTTTCTTACGTTAATTTTTACTCACGTTTCTTTTCACTCACGTTTCTTTTTACCTGCGTTTCTTCTTACTCACGTTACTTTTTACTCACGTTACTTTTCTACTCACGTTACTTTTTACTCACGTTTCTTTTTACTCACGTTTTTTTTTACTCACGTTACTTTTTACTTACGTTTCTTTTTACTCACGTTACTTTTTACTAACGTTTCTTTTTACTCACGTTTCTTTTTACTCACGTTTCTTTTTACTTACGTTTGTTTTACTCACGTTTCTTTTTATTCACGTTTCTTTTTACTCACATTTCTTTTTACTCACGTTACTTTTCACTTACGTTTCACCCCCTAATATAGTCGCAAAAAGCTGAAATGTTGGAACTAGTGTCTTATACATATAACTTGCCTTTCATTAAAATTTTATATATGTATTTTAATTTTTTATGGGGTTATTTCCCCATATGTTACTTAGAGGTGTGAGCACATTGATATTCGGTATACTTCCATTGTCTTCCCAGAAAATTTTATCCATAAGATTTAAATTTATTAAATAATAGAATATATATAAAATTGTTAGTGGGTTATACCCTCATAGCCCCTTAGTAGTGCAGTTAGAGATTCGGCAACACTTCCATTGTCTTCCCCGGTAAATTTTACATAGGAATACACTTTTAGTTTTTTATGAGAGCCAAATACGTTCTAAGATGGAATGCTGTTGCAACATCTGGGAAGGTGCTGCTCAGAGCAACTTTTCCTGCCTTGATAGTGTACAAACCCGACTTCGAAATCTAGTGGGTGACTTCATCTTCTCCCTACTGACTCTTTCTCAAAGAAGAGACGTTGCCAGTCTTTCTCTACTCTGTCGTTATTTTCATGACAGGTGCCCGTCTGAGCTTCAATCTATAGCCCCCCCCCCTGTAAAACATTCACAACAAAAACCCGTCTAGCTACAACCACTGTCAATAATTTCCCTTTTCTCCCTCGCTGTGCTTAAAACAAAACAGAACTTCCATGAGCAAAGTTTCTTTATAATATTTACCCGTCTATGGAACTCAATACTGCGGGGCTGCTTCCCAGCTGACTACTACATTGTCGTTTTCAAGTTCAATGTAAACAAATTCTTGTTAAGCCGTCCTCCAGCATCATCAAATGATGTGGAACTTCCACCAGCATTACCACCGTTGTCTCGTCGTCCACCTGACACTCATAAAACTTTATCCTCGATTGGCCTTCTGGTCTTGATAAGTAGTGACCTTTTAGTAAAAAAAAACCTGATATTTTGAATGAACGTTTAATGCGTTCTTCTATAATTATAAGTAGACATTATATAATCCCCTAAATATGTTCACCGAATCTCCAGAACTCTACCGCTTCCGTCTGATATTTGTAAGAATTGTTTTTAACGCTGCTGTTGTGCTCAAAATAATGATGTATAAAAATATAATGATATATATTTACTGTCAGTGGCGGTGAATGAGTGGTGGTTATTGAGGAATGAGAACACAAATATTGGATACACAGTGTTAGTTAAGTTATAATAAAGTATAGTTTATACAGAACAAAATGTGTAGCCTAGTGTTGTATTTCTGCTGTGCTCAAAATAATAATGTATAAAAATATAATGATATATCCTTATTGTCAGTAGCGGTGAATAAGTGGTGGTTATTGAGGAATGAGAACACAAATATTGGATACACAGTGTTAGTTAAGTTATAATAAAGTATAGTTTATACAGAACAAAACATGCATCCCACTGTTGTATTTCTCCTGTGCTCAAAGGAATGACGTATTAAAATATAATATATAATTTTATTGTCGGTAGCAGTGAATGAGTGGGGGTTAGTGAGGAAGGAGAACACATGTATTGGATACACAGTGTTAGTCAAGTTATAATAAAGTATAGTTTATACAGAAAAAAACATGCATCCCAGTGTTATATTTCTGCTGTGCTCAAAAGAATGACGTATAAAGAATATAATATATAATTTATTGTCGGTGGCGGTAAAAGAGTGGGGGATCGCGGGGAAGGGGAACGCAGTATTGGACACACAGTGTTAGTTAAGTTATAATAAAGTATAGTTTATACAGAACAAAACATGCATCCCAGTGTTGTATTTCTCATGTGCTCAAAGGAATGACGTATTAAAATATATGATATATCTTTATAGTCGGTAGCAGTGAATGAGTGGAGGTTAGTGAGGAATGAAGAATGCACGCACAGACATTTTGACAGGGTGATTTTCTCGAGCCAAAATCTTCAATCAACTGATGATATTAATTTAAGGTTTAATATACAACAATTGGTGGCACTCACACATCTATCTGCAAACTCCTACTGTCAACGTAGCCTCATCTCCAGGGATGTTATTCAACAACATGGTATTATCTCATGCCGCTAAAAGATTTAAGTGTTTTCAGTCAACAATTATTTTATTTCTGACAATCCATCATGTTTTGTTTCTCCCGTTTACCTGTCTTGACTCAAACAACGATTATTTTATTTTTGACGATCAATCATATTATTGTTTTCGGCCAGGTTCGCGTCCGTGCCATGTGCGCCTACTCTTGCATGATCCTTTTTTCGGTACACCCGGTCTGTATATTTAACATTACGAGTGGAAATCACATAAAAAGAGATTACTGGAATATGTTAGCAGAAGTATATTCAACTAACCCAACTAAGTATCGAATGAAAATAAAAGGTTTTATTAAACCAATCATTATTAATGGGTTTTTTTCTGTAGGAAGACAAAAAGGGCAAAAACGAGAGTAAAATGGCTTCAGTTAATGGAAACAATGTGCTCGCCACTGGAACTGTTTTACGTGGTATACTTTTCTTAGGTGACACCGTATTCAATGCAACAATGTGTTTTCTACTCGATCTTTATCACGTAGTAGACTTTTCTCCAACAACACCGTTTTTTATACTGACCTGTATAGCTCAATAATCTTAGCCCTTCGAGTGCTAAAACGCTTATTCGCGACTCTCATTTAGTCTGCATTTTATAGATAGCAAAGCACGCTAGTCACGTGTTCGATACGTATAAATACTCTCGCTCCAGCGTGTTCTTCTTTTTTCTCACATCAAGGTTCTACACACTAGACAAAGACGGGCTCTTTTATACGGGTCATGAGATAATCAATCCATATCCTATAACATCAAAGAACGTCATCGGAGAATCACAGAGATACTCTATCTGTCCTAACTTTTCAGCGGGTATGATAGAACCTGATCGAACCCATGTCCTCTCCAAGCCACATACAGCACCTGGTATTCCCAATTGGTCACCCATTTAGTATTGGCCAGGCTCAATGTCGCTTAACTTTGGTGATGACGGCGATAATATAATTCACGACTAATTCCACCACTCGACCGAGGATCTGGCTGATCATGTCCGCCATATTTTCTTGGTCTAACCGGCGGTAGATTACTATAAACTACTTTTGGTTCCCGGGTGACCCGATTTGTCTTTTTCTTCATCTCTTAGATCTACGATTGCGTAATTATCTTTCTTCCAAGCAATACTAGTTTTGCGTTTCTTACTTTTGTTGATCTCTTTCGATTATAATAATTACAACAAAATTATGTTTAATAGATCTCTATTAAAACAATAATAAGAATAATGTGGCAGTAATTATTGTAATTGCACCAATATCGTATTAATTCTTCAAAAACAATGGGAGGAACAGGTGGAAGAAGAAGAAGAAGAAGAAGAAGAAGAAGAAGAAGAAGAAGAAGAAGAAGAAGAAGAAGAAGAAGAAGAAGAAGAAGAGAGAGGTTAATGGGGTAAGAGGAGGAAGAGGATAGGAAAAGGTGGGAAGAGAATAATAAAAATACAAAAAAAGGAAAGAAAACAATCGTTGAATGATGAGAAGTAGTAGAGAAAGCAGAAGAAAAAGAAGAAAAAGAAGAAAAAGGAAAAACAGAAAAAGGAGAAAAAGAAGAAAAAGAAGAAGAAGAATAATAAGAAGAAGAAAAAAGAAGAAGAAGAAGAAGAAGAAGAAGAAAAAAAAACTCAAGAGAAGAAAGAATAAACAAGAAGAAAAAGAAGAATGGGAAGAAGGAAAGGACGAGGTGTAAGAACGAAAAGAAGAAGAAAAGTAGGAGTTTAATAAGTAGACGAGGGAGACGAGGAAGTAAAACTATAAAGGAGAAGAAGAAACAGAAAAAGAAAAGTGATAGAAAGAAAAAGTTAACTATGAACATAGCGGAAAAGGGAGAAGAAAGGGGGAAGAGAAAGAAAGAAAGAAAGAAAGAAAGAAAGAGAGAAAGAAGAAGAAGAAAAGGGTTGAGAAATGAAGAAAAGACAAAAAGAGTCAAACAAAAGCAAAAGAATGAACATGTCGAAAGAAGAAACACTAAACGAGAGAAGAAGAAGAAGAAGAAGAAGAAGAAGAAGAAGAAGAAGAAAGAAGGAAAAGAAAGAAGAAAAGAAGAAAAAAGAGAAAAAAGAGAAAGAAAGAGGAGAAAAAGAGAAAGAAAGAGGAGAAAAGGGAAGAAGAAGAAGAAGAAGAAGAAGAAAAAAGAGAAAGAAAGAGGAGAAAAAGAGAAAGAAAGAGGAGAAAAGGGAAGAAGAAGAAGAAGAAGAAGAAGAAGAAGAAGAAGAAGAAGAAGAAGAAGAAGAAGAAGAAATATAAAGAATAAAATAAGAAGGAGTTTTTTTAAAGTGAAGATCTACAAGAGATTCTTGTTAAAGTCGAGGAATCGAAAATCCTAAACATGCAATTAGTAAACCGGAAAGTCTTATTTTGCAGAAGGTCAAGAACAAAGCAAAGAAAACGCAACGAGAAGAATGAAGTTAGACGCCAACGGAAACAGCAGATGAAGAGGAACGCGCAATTGTTGAATAGCGTTCCATGAAAAACGATTGACAAATTAAATTATTTGATTGCTTTTTAGTTTGAAGAATTGAAATTAAAAACACAAACCGAATTCTTCAAATTACGGAGGCGGAATCGAACGTAATTGAATAACACAAAAAAATAACCAAACCTGTGTGAGGAAAGAACTGAATATTCTTGGGTGCAAAATGAATTATCTGTTTGATGCGCGTCCTCGCAGCTTCATGAAAGGCAATGTCTGTCAGTCAGTCATTCTTCGGTTAGAAATAAAATTGTTTGGCTACTGTAACGGAAAAAATCTTACCTATCGTATCCTATACGCCTAGCGTCTCGCAGAACTTTTACGAAACAGCTTTTTTTTCCAACAGGAACACGTTACCACGATACTGCTTCCTTGAAGATTGTTTTTTTTTTGTCTTTTAGTGTTGGAGAGGTAAATAAGGGGCAGGTAACTCTTCACAACAGCTCTAGCTTTCGAACAATGGTTGTCTAACCCTAACCCTAACCCTAAACCCTAACCATAACCCTAACCATAACCCTAAACCCTAACCATAACCCTAACCATAACCATAACCATAACCCTAACCCTTTTATGTCTAATCGACATTCTCCTTGCACAGTAGCCATATGTGCAACGGCAATTAAATGTAGACTAGGAAAATGATGCCCCCCCCCTCTCTGGTCGCATATTTATGTTAGGCTGGGATGATTATATAATTGTGAAAGAACTACATGCAATATATAGTTCAAGCAAACTAAATTGTTTTGAATTATTAAAATAATTTCCAATGCTATTCGTAATGTTTACCCATTCATTTAGTATTTTTTTTATTATCGCTGATGTTTGAATTAATATTTTGTAAACATGACGTCAATAATAAATCTATGACGTCACGCCAAAGCTATAATCATTCTGTTATGGTAAATGTAAAACATTACCTATAGAAAATAGAGCTTAAAAGCTCTATTGATAGTAAAATACAAATAGGTCAGTTGGTAGAAACTCAGTCTGAAGATCTCGAGGTTTCGGTTTCGATTTCCGGTCATGTAATTTGTTTTATTTCATAGCACTATTCCCACCATCTAAAAGATGCAATGTTTAAATAAACAAGATTATTAGATATTTCTACTATATGCAATTAGTCTCGATAGTTTATGGGTACTCTAATATTATTTCTTTGGAAACGCCCTTATTACGGTGAGACAGGCTTGAACTTTATGGGGTGCTACTGCTGAATAAAAAAAAATACTCTATTATAAGTCATTAAATCAAAACACTTGTTAACATGACGACGGACTGTTTATCGACTGGCCCATTATCTAACTCATCTTCTTAGTCTCCTCTTAAGCTTCTATTGATGGAAAAAATAAAATATCCGATGTCCAAGAAAACGCGATCATGAGATGTTTCTATTATATACAGTTATTCTCGATCAAGATTTTGTCAAATAAATGAAATATTTATAAAATCATTTTTTTTAATCCAAATTTTCGGTTTTATAAAACCCTATTCATTAATAGGATTTTTAAAAAATCATTTAACTAATATTTCATTTATTTGACAAAATCTCGCTTCAAGTTGTCTGGTATCTAAAATTTTAAAGTTTCTCATTTCTATGGCGTTTCAAACTGTAGTAACACATGTCTCATGCACGTTTGAACTTGAGTTGAGCACGGTTCTGAAGAAGAGAGTTCCCGAAATATTATATCATACGGAGTTTCCACCAGACCATCTTGATACAGGTATTACATGATATTTTAACATCGTGTAGATAGACAGATATATGTGTGTTTGTGAAAAAATAAATATATATATATATATATATATGTGTGGGGGGGGGTATGTATACATTGTATTAAGGGTGAAATTATTTAACTTGTTCCACCACTATATGTCTTATTTGCTCCAACTTGTGTCTATCCGTCACACCTCTGCATTGTATTGCCTTCTAAGTATCACATTATCACATTTCTATATACAAGTAAACAATGCTTCAAGCAAACTACAAGAAATACTGTCGAAACGAATCACGGTTGGTTTATATATATATATATATATATATATATATATATATATATATATATATATATATATATATACGTGTGTGTATGTGTGTATGTGTGTGTGTGTTATCATATCTGTTTTCTTTTTGTATTTTTCGTATATTTCTGGAGACACAAAAACTATTTCCAACGGTGCGAACATTGATTTCGCGCCTTTTCGAACTGGCTGTCCAATATGGCAAGAGAAATCATAGCTGCCATCCTTGACACGACTCGCGTATTATTAAAATGTCGTTAGTGCGAACACTTCGCATTAAGAGATTGGATTTTTCTTCTTTTGTTCAACATTCACCCTTCGCTTCCAATCTTCACCACTAAAAATGGTTTCATATATTGAACAGATGTATACATCGCTGACATGTACTCAACATGTCTATTAATATATTATACTCACACACATACGTCTACATATATATATATATTATATATATGAGAAGAATGTTGTAGTTCGCTTGGAGCATTGTGTATAGTGTAAGAATAATATTTTGGAGGCGATAACAATGCGACACATATACGACACGTGGAATCGTAAAAATAGTGACAATATTGAAAAGTCAATAATTTTCAAAAAAATTTTTTTATTATTTACCAGTGTATCGTTGACCGTGGTGTTAGGTTGGAGTGTGTCCTTTTCATTATTATTTTTTTAATTTTCGAGAGTATCCCTCATCCTCAGAAGTAAAATAAATACAGCCACTATATATATATATATATATATATATATATATATATATATATATATATATATATATATATATATATATATATATATATATATATATATATATATATATTCTATTAATATTTGTAAATATCAATTCGTTTTTATACTTACAGACGACGTCGTTTCCGGTGTTCTATCCTCACCAGTGCAGGAGTGACGGTTGCAGGCGGAACGCAGTTCGTCGATTCAGTTTAGAATAACGAGACAAGCGCTGAGGACCACACGGCCGCGAGAAATCGACACAGACAGTAATAGAAATTAAGGTACGCTTACCCGGGAGGCGGGGCTAGTGTCTTTTCGTCTACATTGTTGAACAATCGAGCGGAACTTGCTTATCGCAGAAATGACAACAAACTTTTCAATTTTAAACAGGGCTCTACTTTTAAGACTATTACATATTTAGAGGGGCTTTTAACTATAAATATTTTTGAATATTAAGGTGTTTTCATCTGAAAACGACATCGTTTGTGTAGAAGTAGCGGTTACAGGTGGTCGCATGGGCACATATATATAAATATAGGTATGTGTATGTATTTACATTAGGTTGTCCAAAAAGTTCGTTCGTTCTATTGCTTCTGTCAGTTTATGCGTAACCCAAGCTTAGAAACATATGCAATTCATTTTCCACGCTCGATTTGAAAATCTTGAGAATCTCTGCGATTTGTCTGGTTGTCAAACGGCAATCTTGTTCAACTACAACTTTCACTTGGTAACTGTTGATCATCTTTGGCCAGTCGGAGCGAGGAGCATCTTTCACTTAAAAATCTCCTTTTCGGAATCAAACAACTGTCCTTTAACTGCTTTCTGTACATACACAAGACATTACTTTATGCAGATTTCTATAGCTTTTTTTTCTTCTTCATTTTCTATAGTAAAAAAGCATCAGATGTTGGTAATACTCTGATTGATATTTCATTTCATGGCCTGAAATATAAGCAAAAATGTCAGAACTTCTCTGCTCAGAGGCTTATTACACACTCACGCCAACATACTCGCTACGCCAAATACAGGATTCGAAGAACAGGAATACAAAACGATCTTTAGTAGGCCGAGAAGATGACATTCAAAAAACGAACGACGTTTTGGGGGAAACCAGTACATATACATATAAATATATATAAATATTTGTTTTGTTTATTATCTATGTACGTATACGTTTCGTCCTTCATAATCGGGACTCATCAGTATAGAGATATGACTATTCACTACTGGTCATGCGATTCGAAACCCCGGATTCCGAGTATTTTAACAACTCAAATCCCGACGTCTAGAACCACTCGGCCAACGCTGAATAGCGAATAAATAGTGATAATGTTAACACTTTATCCGGCGGCTTGACGTCATAAGAGCGTTTAACTTAACGAAAGGAACGATGCATTTTATGGCTAGCGACGTCATGCTGTGTTAATACTACACTTACAGTGCCCATGTAGACGAGTTCACTAGGAGCTACAAATAATAAATATTTGTTTTGTTTAATAGCTATGTACGTATACGTTTCGTCCTGTATAATCGGGACTCATCAGCATGGAGATATGACTATTCACTACTGGTCATGCGATTCGAAACTTACAGTGCTCATCTAGAGGGGTTTTCTAGGAGCTACACACACACACACATATATATATATATATATATATATATATATATATATATATATATATATATATATATATATATATATATATATATATACAGGGTGGGCAAAAATAAGGGTCCTATTTTTAAAAATTCATAACTTTTTTATTTATTGATTTTTTTTTTTTTTTTTTTTTTTAGAATAAGTAAAGGACCCCTTCCGAAGCAAGCATGAGCCGTATTAGCCCTAAGGAACGTACCCTCATTTAGAAAACATTATTTTTGCTTAAAAAACTCAAAACAGTGTAAAAAACAATACTTTAGTTTTTGTAAGTTTTAAGAAGTGTTTTTCGGCTAAAATTTGTTTTGTTTATTTCAAAAAATCTCGGAAGGGTCAGTCTACACACACATAAAGTTTGGTGAGTTTAACTTTTATTTTGTGGAAGTTATTCAAATTCAAGTTATTCAAATTTAAAGATAGGACCCTTATTTTGGCCCACCCTGTATATATATATATATATATATTAATATACGAGCGTACCCGTGTTCCGGCGCTTCCCGGGAAATGAGATTAACTCAATAAATTCCATGCCTAACCTTCAAAATCAAGCACAAACATAGATCCTACCATGTTAAAAGCAGATACCCCAAAAATGTAGTATGTACGAAAAACAGTTTTTCTTGCCTGTTTAGAATTTTCTTGTTTTTTAGTGTTACCCCTTTATTTTTAGAGTCGGGTGGGCCATAATGAGTCAGTAAGGCATAATGGCTGACATAACAGATTTCTTTTATTTTATTCCAACTCAAAGTGCTACCTATGCTCTTCTTCCTTCGGAAAGTGCTACTGGTTGACGGACTGAATTTCTTTATAATAAAGTTGTCTCATCTTCTTTATAAGATCTGTTGTTGGGAGTTGAAGGCCATCTGAATGGGCAAGTTTACCCCTTTTTATAACAAGAATGGCACATGGTATCCCAACATTTCAGTTCATCTACATTCCAGTCAAGTATATCGGCTGATAGCTAATGCTCTGGCATTATTATTATTATTATTATTATTATTATTATTATTATTATTATTATTATTATTATTGTTGTTGTTGTTGCTGCTGCTGCTGCTGCTGCTGCTGTTGTGATTGCAGTTTCGCTACTAACCTCAGTCGTTATCAATGATCTCTCGCTGATGGCAACCAGTTACTTTTGTTTTAAGTCAAAGTTACATGAAGTTATTTCGATATTTTTTGTTCCAGCAAATTGTAAATTATTCTTGTAACTCTGTGCTATCGCAACAGCCGTGACTAATAGTGTATCGCTAATTACGGGTGGCGGTTTTCCCTGAAATCCGAATGAAAATAAAAATCATCAATTTTTCAAACCATTATTATTATAAGTAGTAGTAGTGGTAGTAGTAGTAGTAGTAGTAGTAGTAGTAGTAGTAGTAGTAGTAGTAAAAAGTATTATTAGAATGAATTTAAATAAATACTCCCCCAATATATATATATATATATATATATATATATATGAAATGAAAAAGGAAAAACCAAAAAGGATGTTATTTTATATATATTCATCAACGTTCCATGCTACTTACTTCACTAAGCCCGGACCTCGGGTGTGCGCACCCAGTAATGGCTACTTCTTCTCATTAACCCATCATGTCAAGCCAATATTTTCACGTACTTGCATGACATTTTTCTTTAAATTATCATCATGAGAAAGTCTTACAAATAAAGACGAAACGTTGATGAATATATAAAAAAAAAACATCCTTTTTGGTTTTTCCTTTTTCATTTTCCCATTACGTCGGATTACCTTCATCCTTCCTTTATCATATATATATATACAGGGTGGGCAAAAATAAGGGTCCTATTTTTTAAAATTCATAACTTTTTTATTTATTGATTTTTTTTTTTTTTTTTTAGAATAAGTAAAGGACCCCTTCCGAAGCAAGCATGAGCCGTATTAGCCCTAAGGAACGTACCCTCATTTAGAAAACATTATTTTTGCTTAAAAAACTCAAAACAGTGTAAAAAACAATACTTTAGTTTTTGTAAGTTTTAAGAAGTGTTTTTCGGCTAAAATTTGTTTTGTTTATTTCAAAATATCTCGGAAGGCTCAGTCTACACACACATAAAGTTTGGTGAGTTTAACTTTTATTTTGTGGAAGTTATTCAAATTCAAGTTATTCAAATTTAAAGATAGGACACTTATTTTGGCCCACCCTATATATATATATATATATATGTGTGTGTGTGTGTGTGTGTGTGTGAGCGAGCGTGTTGCTGCATTCAAACCACCTGTCAGAAAAGGTTCGTCATCGGCTATATGCATGACTCACTCTCGCGCGTACGTCTTTGACCTATTGTATCAACTCAATTTGTAGAAAACTTTAAGTTTAGACTGACTACATGCTTTTTCCATTACAGCTCCGGTTATATATATATATATATATATATATATATATATATATATATATATATATATATATATATATATATATACAGCTATTTTTACCAAATTGTCAAAGTCCTGACCCCAGGAGTTCACGGTACCAATTGATGGAGAATGAGTCACTTTCTTCTGATCTGAAATAGACTTCCTTTCCTCGCTTTACCGTTTATGCGATCTTAATCTGTGTCATCCCTTTCTCCTCCCTTTCTCCACTTCTCTCTCCCCAAATCTCTCTCTCTCTCTCGCTCTCTCCCTCTCTCTTCCGATCCTTTCTGATTCATATGTTCTCCAGTATGCCCCTCTCTTCCTCTATACACATACCCCTTTTTAATTGATATTTTTAGACACTTCTGTCGATTTGTCTCTCGTGTCCCTTTAACACAATTCCTTTCCTTTCTTTCTTCTTTCTCTTCTCTCTCTCTCTCTCTCTCTCTCTCTCTCTCTTTCTCTGTATATATATATATGTATATATATATATATATATATATACATATATATATATTTATATGTATATATATATATATATATATATATATATATATATATATATATATATATATATATATATATATATATATATATATATATATATATATATATATATATATATATATAGCTAGGTAGTAAGCTATGAAAATAACTCCATGCATTTTAGCATGAAGATTCCCGGGGGGATGAAACGCGGGAGCCTCTGTGTAGCTTAATTGGCATGAATATATTTTCATAGTTTACTATATATATATATATATATATATATATATATATATATATATATATATAGTCTCGGGAGTTATTTTACCCTTCAAAACTGAAAAAAAAAACATTTTTATTTCGTTGAAAGATTTTGGTCTAGTAAGTCAATCAATCTACTGCAATCACTATATTAGTTAACTTCCAAGAATTTACTCTAATATAAATATATTTTATATATGTTTTATATATATATATATATATATATATATATAAACCTATACATATATATTTAAGGATTTATATTTAAACCTAAATTTTAGACTAACATTTTTTCTAATTTTTTAAAATTTTTGTTGGACTTTATCAAGCTTTCTAATCCCACATATCTTTCTCTAACACAAAATTTAGACGATTCTAATTTAAACACTTCAAATCAAAACGTAGCTTATGCGAGATTTTTCATTTTCTCTACAAAGTGACAACAAAGCTGAAGATAGCCTGGAGCTTAAAACGTTCTGAGCTTGAAACCGATGGTACTGATGTTGTACTGATTTTCTGTACCAAATAATAAATAAATATTACGCTCTTAATTTTGATTTCCTCAATTAATTTAGCACTCGGCTCGGATTTTTCCTACCATCTTACAAAAGAAGTTGAAGTATAAAATAGACAGACACGTAGCTATGAAGCATATTCCGACAACGTTCGTTGAATACTCTAGTCAGTCTTCCTATATATGCTTCTCTTCGCATAAATAGAACTTAAATTCCCTTCTTGACGTGGTATGTCTCGTGGCCGTATGGTTATGACGCTTGCTTGCGGAGTCTAGGTTGCTTCTGTAGCAGGGTTTCGAACCTTGCGACCGTCTGAGATTATCATTCCCTACACTGATGAGAGCGAAAGCTTGAAACGCTGGCATATGTAGGTAAAAATAATTTAATATTTTTTACTTAAAATTAATATATATATATATATATATATATATATGTATATATAATATATGTATATATAATATATGTATATATAATATATGTATATATGTGTGTGTGTGTGTGTGTGTGTGGAACCGAAATAATATCCAAAGAGATCAAATAATGCAAAATGTATTTATTAATAAATTTGCTTTCGTGAATCCTAAATATATATATATTAAATACTGCACATAAAAATAAGCCTAATGGTTAACAAATTACGTTAAGCAAATTACGTTTGTTCCATTTAAGGTGATTTTTATGCTTATTAACCCTAACCCTAACCCCATCACTATTGGAGGAAATGATTACAGCTATTGTCGTGAGAATATCTAGGTGACTCATAATTTAGAAAGAAACTAGCTTGAATTAAAATCGTATTATTTTTACATTTGATGCATTAATTCTCTTTGTATCTGCTACCCTAACCCTAACACTAACCCTAACCCTAACCCTAACCCTAACCCTAACACTAACCCTAACCCTAACACTAACCCTAACCCTAACCCTAACCCTAACACTAACCCTAACCCTAACACTAACCCTAACCCTAACACTAACCCTAACCCTAACACTAACCCTAACACTAACCCTAACCCTAACACTAACCCTAACCCTAACCCTAACCCTACCCCTAACCCTAACACTACCCTAACCCTAACCCTAACCCTAACCCTAACCCTAACCCTACCCTTTATACTTTGATAAAGTATAACATTTATGACAGAATTAATTAAAACCTTAAATATCATAACCAAGCTCCGAAAATCAACACTGTCTATCCATATATATTTATGCGCGTAATACTGATAATAAAGTGATTTTTTGAAACGTGCGTACATATGGATAAAGATTGTTGATTTTTGGAGCTTGATTATAATATTGTAAATTTGTATTAATTATAGCATGAATGTTAAAATCTACCGAATTATATAATGGATATATGTGTGTGCTATGAATAATATTATACAGTGACAATTCGAATAGTCATATTGATACTGGTGGTTTTAAAAGGTGTGGGTTGTTAGGCAAGGAAAATGCCTACAGCCTTATCCTCAGTCAGCAGGCTAATGGGAAAAATCGGGAAGATTCAGATATTTATAAGATTCAGTTATGTAGGAGAAATACTAAAAAAAAAAATGCCCACCATAGTTAGAAATGCCATTAATTATCTTGAAAGTCTCAATCACATCACCTCTCATTCTTCTCTCTAGCAAAGTAGTCAATGCCAGTTAGGTAATATTTATTCAATTCTAATTTGTCCAATCTCTCCCTGTAACTGCACTCCTTTACTTTACTTATTAGTTTTGTCACTATTCTTTGTATGCCTTCCAGTTTCAATATTACGTTCCAATTTCCATGTCTAGTCGCTGGAAAGTCCTGCTCAGTCTCTCATCAACTTCGGTTGATTGAAGACGTCAGGGTGGGGTAATACCAGTCAAGGATCCGTCCTCGACAATCAGTCCGGCAGGAATTGGGCCATTTCGGTGGTCTTTTACCTGCCGGGCTGAGGTATACTGTTCTGGGTTGTCCTAGGAGGTGCACCCTCCCAGGCCTTGTCTCCCGTCTTTGGGGTGGAGTAAGTTTATCGCTTACTGCCTTAGGCGCCTTGACCGGGGAATGCCGACGGGGCTGCCCAAGCTATTTTTTGCTAAGCCAGAGTGCTCCTTCTTTAGGGACGCTGGCCTGACTCTTTCCCCTATTTTCCGACCTTGTGTCACATATTCCTGCAGTAGGAAGGAATTAAATACCCTGGAAAGTATTCATAGTGAAACAATTTTATGTTAAAGTAGTTTTACCTATCCGGCGTTGCCCGGGATTCATGAGATGCACATTTTGACACAAATGTTACGCTCAATAATAACTGAAATAATGCAAAGATTATCTCTCCAGCATAAGACACGTTAAATGAAGAACAGGTGGTTGGTCCAAAATGTACGTGGAAATCCAGACAGCCTCCAACAATTGTACCATTGAAGTCTCAAAACGGTTCATCGAGCGATGGACAGAGCATTTTAGGGATTCTTTTCATAATCAATCTGAAATAAATCATCTGGCTATTTATATTTTCCCTCAAAATGAAATCGTTGATGATGATTGATCCCCGATGAGACAAAAAACACCATTAAAGATATCAACACGGGAAAAGCACAAATACTTGATGGGATACCTGTCGAAGTATCGTTGTTTAGAGGTGATAGAGTTACCAATGCAATCCATGCACTCATCCTTGCTGTTTGGCATGGCAATTCTGTCCCTCAAGATTGGATCGATGCCATAATCATTCAACTTTATAAAGGAAAAGGGTTCAAAATCTGAGTGTGGTGACTTTAGTGGCATTAGCTTGCTTGAAGCAGTGGGAAAACTTTTGTCAAAGATTATATCATATTATTAAAAGTAATTCAACTCTGTATGTATTACTCCTTCACATATACAAAAAAATAATAATGTAAAAATTAATTAATTAAAAAATCTATATATACAAAAATTGATGACACGTCCGATTAAGGGCGAATGAATATTCTTTAAAAAAAAACGTTCAGGGTAGCGAAAAAATAATAAACGCATCGGTAAAACACCGGTACACTATCGCCAGTAAAAACAATGACAAAAAAATCATCGTATATATATATATATATATATATATATATATATATATATATATATATATATATATATATATATATATAGTATACTGGTTCGAGTGGTTTCGGTAGGAATCCGAATGAGAGAGCTCTATGTCCGATTAAGCAGAGCATGCATATATAAATTTGAAGATGAGATGAATTAGATGCACATTTACGTTGTATACATAATAGTCTATTTCGACCTTATCTTGGTCTCCTCAGATGTACCTTCAATCACGATTCAGACAGATGTCTGAATCGTGATTGAAGGTGCATCTGACACTGAGGATAAGTTGGCAAAAGAAATACGAAAAGTCAAAATTTGAAACAGTGTAAATAAAAGCATAGTAGAAATATTTTTAGAAAAAATGCACAAAATGTCCAAAGAAAAAAGATTCAAAATGTATATAATAGTTCATCGTTGAATACTTCACGAAGAAAGCGGCAGTTTAGGGTTAGGGTTAGGGTTAGGGTAGCAGATCCAAAAAGAATTAATACATCAAATGTAAAAATAATACAATTTTAATTCAAACTAGTTTCTTTTTAAATTATGAATCACCTAGATATTTTCACGAAAATAGTCGAAATCATTTCCTCTAATAGTGATGGGGTTCAGATTAGGGTTAGGGTTAGGGTTAATAAGCATGAAAAATCAGGTTAAATGGAATAAACTTATATTAACTCTGCACTTAGTTTCGTATTCAAGAGAAGTAAATAGATACTCACTATTTTAAAGAAGTAAATTATGCAATGAGAAGGATCTTTGAGTTAATTAAAGTATTTTATAGATAAACAATAAGATTAACTTGCTAAAATACTAGAATTAAACTAAATTAAAATTGCTAGAACGGGTTGCGTGATTTATGTCGCTAACTCTGAATTGTCGTTTAAAGATAACGGACCTCTGAGGGTCGCACGTGAATTCAAAGTGTTTCATTCTGAACGTGTTGTCTATCATGTCACAATACGTAGTATAATTTTTTTTCAAATTAAGAACATTTATGTATTTTCTGACGAGCTGAAGGGAAACAGATACAATATTGACATAATACTGTTGTTTGGTTTGTCACCCTACCCTCGTTAGAATTAAGGTTAGGCTTAGGGTTAGAGTAAGAGTTAGGGTTAGGGTTAGGGTTAAGGTTAGGGTTAGGGTTAGGGTTGGAGTTAGGTTTAAGGGTAAGGGTTAGGGTCAGGGTCAGGGTCAGGGTCAGGGTCAGGGTCAGGGTTAGAGTTAGTGTTAGGGTTAGGGTTAAGGTTAGGGTTAGGGTAAGGGTTAAGGTTAGGGGTAGGGTTATGGTTTAGGTTAGGGTTAGGGTAAGTGTAAGGGTTAGGGTAAGGGTTAGGGTAAGGGTAAGGGTTAGGGTAAGAGTTAGGGTAAGGGTTAGGGTTAGGGTAAGAGTTAGGGTTAGGGTTATGGTTAGGGTTAGGGTTTAGGTTAAGGTTAGTGTTAAGGTCAGGATTAGGGTTAAGATTAGGGTTAGGGTTAAGTTTAGGGTTAGGGTTAGGGTTAGGGTTAGGGTTAGGGTTACGGTTACGATTACGATTAGGGTTAGAGTTAGGGTTAGGGTTAGGGTTAAGGTTAGGGTTAGGGTTAGGATTTAGGTTAGGGTAAGTGTTAGTGTTAGGGTTAGGGTTAGGGTTAGGGTAAGGGTTAGGGTTACAGTTAGGGTTACAGTTAGGGTTAGGGTTATGGTAAGGGTTAGAGTTAGGGTTAGAGTTAAAGTTAGGGTTAAGGTTAGGAGTAGCGTTAGAGTTAGGGTTAAGGTTAGGATAAGGTTAGGGTTAAGGTTAGGTTTAAGGTTAAGGGTAGGGTTAGAGTTAGGATTAGAGTTAGGGTTAGAGTTAGGGTTAGGATTAGGGTTAGGGTTAGAGTTAGGGTTAGGGTTAGGGTTAGAGTTAGGCTTAGAGTTAGGGTTACGGTTAGGGTTAGGGTTAGGGTTTAGGTTAAGGTTAGGGTTAGGAGTAGGGTTAGAGTTAGGGGTAGGGTTAATGTTTAAGTTAAGGTTAGAGTTAGTGTTAGGGTTAGGGTTAGGATTAGGATTAGGATTAGGGTTATGGTTAGGGTTAGAGTTAGGGTTAGGGTTAGGGTTAGGGTAAAAGTTAAGGTTAGGGTTAGGGTTAGGGTTAATGTTAAGGTTAGGGTTAGGGTTATGGTTAGGGTTAAGGTTAGGGTTAGGGTTAGGGTTAGGGTTAGGGTTAATGTTAAGGTTTGGGTTAGGGTTAGGGTTAGGGTTAAGGTTAGGGTTAGGGTTAATGTTAAGGTTAGGGTTAGGGTTAAGGTTTGGGTTAGGGTTAGGGTTATGGTTAGGGTTAAGGTTAGGGTTAGGGTTAGGGTTATGGTTAGGGTTAATGTTAATGTTTGGGTTAGGGTTAGGGTTAGGGTTAAGGTTAGGGTTAATGTTAAGGTTAGGGTTAGGGTTAGGGTTAGGGTTAATGTTAAGGTTAGGGTTAGGGTTAAGGTTAGGGTTAGGGTTAGGGTTATGGTTAGGGTTAGGGACGCAAGTCAAAAAGTAGGTGCAATCTTTTAATTCCTACCATGAACAAAGAACTCTCGTCTAAAAAACACACACACACATTACAATTGCCACCAAGAGACAAAGACATGCATTGATACAAACACGGAACTTTTAAGCGAACATTTGACTCATGTAATGAACTCAAGTTTTAGTATCCAAAAATAAATTGTTTTTGTTAATATGAATGTTTATAAGCTAAATGTTATTTTTAGTAAATAATCGTATTTTGTCTCTTTTTTTCCTTCGTTCGTCACAATATTGTGCTGATAATAATAATAATAATAATAATAATAATAATAATAATAATAATAATAATAATAATAATAATAATAATAATAATAATAATCATCATTATCATCATCATCATCATCATCATAATAATAATAATAATGATAAAAATATTAATAATAATAATAATAATAATAAACATAATCAGCATCATCATCATTGTAATAATGATAATAATAATAATAATAATAATAATAATAATAATAATAATAATAATAATAATAATAATAATAATAATAATAATAATAATAATAATAATGTTTTCTGTCTCCCCTTTGTTTGTTTACTCTGCTTATTCATTTATTCTCACGTGGTCGATCGCTTGACAACGATTCCATATTTTATATTCTATGTGTAACGCAAATAGGTCAGAAATCGCTAAGTAAACCCCAATTATAATT
>OY744533.1:5288492-5303492 GCA_963556195.1 Sepiola atlantica | reverse complement strand
AACAAATTGGCTGACCCTTTGTGTTCATTCAATCAAGTTTTATCTATAGAAAACATAATGAGATATCGATGAGTCGGCTTTCTGGGAGCATCTGTCAGGATCTATTGGTAAAATATACTTTGTTCCGGTCATAATCCAAGATTTCCTGGGACACACTTAGGTAATACCTTCGCCCTTACCCCCAGCACATTAGCCCGAAATAAATCTCTTCCAGCCCCTACAAGCTATTTGTTTACTTGTTTCCATATTTCCAGACCCTATCAGCTACTCAAGTTCCCTCCACTTTCTTGGGTATGACATAAAATTACAATTTATCACATTAATAAGAAACTATTGTATAGAGAATATTTGTCTGATCAATGTTTAATAAAAAACCACCGTATACAGAATATTTGTCTGATCAATAATTAATAAGAAACTATTGCATACAGAATATTTGTCTGATCAATGATTAATAAGAAACTATTGCATACAGAATATTTGTCTGATCAATGATTAATAAGAAACTATTGTATACAGACTATTTGTCTGATCAATGATTAATAAAAAATCACCGTATACAGACTATTTGTCTCGTAAATTAGTTAAATAGAAACTATCGTATATAGAAAATTGTTACTATCAATAAATGTATTAAATACAAACCATCGGTTACAGGCTATTGTCTCATCAATAGGTTAAATAGAAACTATTGATTACAGACTATGTGTCACATCAATGGGTTAAATAGAAACTATTGTATACAGACTATTTAGCACATCAATAGGTTAAATAGTAACTATTGATTACATACTATTTGTCACATCAATAGGTTAAATAGAAACTATTGATTACAGATTATTTGTCACATCAATAGGTTAAATAGAAACTATTGATTACAGACGATTTGTCTCATCAATGGGTTAAATATAAACTATTGTATACAGACTATTTGTCACATCAATAGGTTAAATAGAAACTATTGATTACAGACTATGTCTCTCATTAATGGGTTAAATAGAAACTATTGTATACAGACTATTTATCACATCAATAGGTTAAATAGAAACTATTGTATACAGAGTAATTGTCACATCAATAGGTTAAATAGAAAATATTGATTACAGACTATTTGTCTCATCAATGGGTTAAATATAAACTATTGTATACAGATTATTTGTCACATCAATAGGTTAAATAGAAACTATTGATTACAGACTATTTGTCTCATCAATGGGTTAAATAGAAACTATTGTATACAGACTATTTACCACATCAATAAGTTAAATAGTAACTATTGATTACAGACTATTTGTCTCATCAATGGGTTAAATAGAAACTATTGTATACAGACTATTTATCACATCAATAGGTTAAATAGAAACTATTGTATACAGACTAATTGTCACATCAATAGGTTAAATAGAAACTATTGTATACAGACTATTTACCACATCAATAGGTTAAATAGAAACTATTGTATACAGAATAATTGTCACATCAATAGGTTAAATAGAAACTATTGATTACAGACTATTTGTCTCATCAATAGGTTAAATAGAAACTATTGTATACAGACTATTTATCACATCAATGGGTTAAATAGAAACTATTAATTACAGACTATTTGTCTCATCAATGAGTTAAATAGAAACTATTGTATACAGACTATTTATCACATCAATGGGTTAAATAGAAACTATTGATTACAGACTATTTATCACATCAATAGGTTAATTAGAAACTATTGATTACAGACTATTTGTCACATCAATGGGTTAAATAGAAACTATTCATTACAGACTATTTATCACATCAATAGGTTAAATAGAAACTATTCATTACAGACTATTTATCACATCAATAGGTTAAATAGAAACAATTAATTACAGACTATTTATCACATCAATAGGTTAAATAGAAACTATCGATTACAGACTATTTATCACATCAATAGGTTAAATAGAAACTATTGATTACAGACTATTTATCACATCAATAGGTTAAATAGAAACTATTGTATACAGACTATTTATCACATCAATGGGTTAAATAGAAACGATTGATTACAGACTATTTATCACATCAATAGGTTAATTAGAAACTATTGATTACAGACTATTTGTCACATCAATGGGTTAAATAGAAACTATTGATTACAGACTATTTGTCACATCAATAGGTTAAATAGAAACTATTGTATACAGACTATTTATCACATCAATGGGTTATATAGAAACTATTAATTACAGACTATTTGTCTCATCAATGGGTTAAATAGAAACTATTGTATACAGACTATTTATCACATCAATAGGTTAATTAGAAACTATTGATTACAGACTATTTGTCACATCAATGGGTTTAATAGAAACTATTGATTACAGACTATTTGTCACATCAATAGGTTAAATAGAAACTATTGTATACAGACTATTTGTCTGATCAATGATTAATAAAAAATAACCGTATACAGACTATTTGTCTCGTAAATTAGTTAAATAGAAACTATCGTATATAGAAAATTGTTACTATCAATGAATGTATTAAATACAAACCATCGGTTACAGGCTATTGTCTCATCAATAGGTTAAATAGAAACTATTGATTACAGACTATTTGTCTTATCAATTGGTTAAATATAAACTATTGTATACAGAGTATTTGTCACATCAATAGGTTAAATAGAAACTATTGATTACAGACTATTTGTCTCATCCATGGGTTAAATAGAAACTATTATATACAGACTATTTACCACATCAATAAGTTAAATAGTAACTATTGATTACAGACTATTTGTCTCATCAATGGGTTAAATAGAAACTATTGTATACAGACTATTTATCACATCAATAGGTTAAATAGAAACTATTGTATACAGACTAATTGTCACATCAATAGGTTAAATAGAAACTATTGCATACAGACTATTTACCACATCAATAGGTTAAATAGAAACTATTGTATACAGAGTAATTGTCACATCAATAGGTTAAATAGAAACTATTGATTACAGACTATTTGTCTCATCAATAGGTTAAATAGAAACTATTGTATACAGACTATTTATCACATCAATGGGTTAAATAGAAACTATTAATTACAGACTATTTGTCTCATCAATGAGTTAAATAGAAACTATTGTATACAGACTATTTATCACATCAATGGGTTAAATAGAAACTATTGATTACAGACTATTTATCACATCAATAGGTTAATTAGAAACTATTGATTACAGACTATTTGTCACATCAATGGGTTAAATAGAAACTATTGATTACAGATTATTTGTCTCATCAATAGGTTAAATAGAAACTATTGTATACAGACTATTTATCACATCAATGGGTTAAATAGAAACTATTAATTACAGACTATTTATCACATCAATGGGTTAAATAGAAACTATTAATTACAGACTATTTATCACATCAATAGGTTAAATAGAAACTATTCATTACAGACTATTTATCACATCAATAGGTTAAATAGAAACTATTAATTACAGACTATTTATCACATCAATAGGTTAATTAGAAACTATTGATTACAGACTATTTATCACATCAATAGGTTAAATAGAAACTATTGATTACAGACTATTTATCACATCAATAGGTTAAATAGAAACTATTGTATACAGACTATTTATCACATCAATGGGTTAAATAGAAACTATTGATTACAGACTATTTATCACATCAATAGGTTTATTAGAAACTATTGATTACAGACTATTTGTCACATCAATGGGTTAAATAGAAACTATTGATTACAGACTATTTGTCACATCAATAGGTTAAATAGAAACTATTGTATACAGACTATTTATCACATCAATGGGTTAAATAGAAACTATTAATTACAGACTATTTGTCTCATCAATGGGTTAAATAGAAACTATTGTATACAGACTATTTATCACATCAATAGGTTAATTAGAAACCATTGATTACAGACTATTTGTCACATCAATGGGTTAAATAGAAACTTTTGATTACAGACTATTTGTCACATCAATAGGTTAAATAGAAACTATTGTATACAGACTATTTATCACATCAATGGGTTAAATAGAAACTATTAATTACAGACTATTTGTCTCATCAATAGGTTAAATAGAAACTATTGATTACAGACTATTTATCACATCAATAGGTTAATTAGAAACTATTGATTACAGACTATTTGTCACATCAATGGGTTAAATAGAAACTATTGATTACAGATTATTTATCACATCAATAGGTTAAATAGAAACTATTGATTACAGACTATTTGTCTCATCAATGGGTTAAATAGAAACTATTGATTACAGATTATTTATCACATCAATAGGTTAAATAAAAACTATTGATTACAGACTATTTGTCTCATCAATGGGTTAAATAGAAACTATTGTATACAAACTAACAAAGCCAATTAAATGTGACCTTAAAACGGAGGTTGATGAAATCATGTACCTTCCGAACGGAGATTTCTATCTCTTCCTTTGTAGCCTTCAACCTTTGGAGATGTGTTTAAGGTGCTGTTCCAAATTGGGGGGGGGGTTACAATGTAGTAAGCTAACGAGAAAATCTACTTATGCGTATGTTTCTACGCCCGCATGCAAGTAACCCGTCGCTCTGTTTATGTTCTTGTGACTGTTTTTTTTTATTTTAACAAACCCTTTTTTATAAATTAACATCGGCGTCCGAGTGATTTTGTCAACAGACGATCCAGAACCTGGGCTCCCGAAAACGAGTGTATAATTATTTATACACGCATCGGTAAGTGAATATATATGTTACATAACGAGGACCTATGTTTTTATGGAAAAGTTTGTGTTGCACCCAAGGGTCAGAGGTGACCCCAGAACGAAAGTCGACGAAATGACGTGACTTTCGGGCGGACATTATTCTGTCCTTTCCTGGCGAGTCTTCAAGCAGAGGAGACTGTCAAAGGCACCGTCCCAAATGGGGATGGGTGAGCGGACGAGACCACAGTGTACCTAGATATGGCAAGACAAGTTATTTATCTTCCTCCCACAAGGTAAGATGTGACACAAGGTCGGGAAAGTGGGATTTGAAAAGCCAGCGCCCGAGAAGGTGAGCACTCTGGCCTAAAACAAATGCCTGGGCAGCCCCGTCGACATTCCCCGGTAGGGCGCCTCAGGCAGCAAGCAATAAACTTACTCCTCCCCAAAGAGGGGAGGCAAAGCCTGGGAGGGGGGACCTCCTAGAACTGCATATGACAAACCCACAGACCGGCGTAAATCAAGCTCCGAAGACTAAGACAATACCGGTCTATGGGGTGTAGTATTCATCGGAACAGATACTACACTTTGATCTTAGCCAAAAGGCCGAGAGACAAGCTACCCGTCTATCTATCCATCTATCACTCTGTCTCTCTTTCACGCATACGCAAGTTTTTTGTGACTGTTCTTCTGTTTAAATCTTTTAATAAATGTTAATACATTAACATCGGCGTCCGAGTGATTTGGTCAACAGGCAATCCAGAACCTGGGCTCCCAAAATGGGTGTACAATGGTTTATTCATCCCACAGTAAGTGAAAACGTAACATATATTTGAAAATAGAAGACCGCGAAGGTTTTAAAATTTTACACTTATTTGTCATATTCACGTGTTTCGAGCAGTTTTATTGTTCCCCATAAACTTATCCGGGTCATTAGCAAATCAACCACAACGCGTGAAGGTCATACTACCCGAAATACATACAACGAATAATAACATAAAAAAATATATATATATATAAAAAACGTTCACAACTTTCCATTTGCAAAAATAGACACCTATACTATCTACCCCTTTCTCTCTCTTTATATATATTAGGAAATTTAAGGAAATAAACTAAACACACATTATGGCTGTTCGTATTATAAATTATTTCGACCTAGATAGGTCACATCAGACGCGTAAACAGCAACATTTCGGAACTGAAGTATTATATATATATATATATATATATATATATATATATATATATATATATATCGCAAGCATGAAGGGAAGACAAATGTTACCGATCATGATTAAAAGTTAATCAAGAAAAAAAGGCCAGCCGACCGGTTTCGCCCTCTCTTAACAAAGGCTGTATCTAGGGATTAAAAAAACGAGGAATTTGAAAAAGATGGGTGGTTAGGGAGAGTACATAAATAAAATAGCGTTATGGTATATGTACAATGGAGGATGAATCTTAGAGACTGGTCACATCTAGTCCTAATAGACATTCCTTTTGTTAAAAAAAAGGGAGGGACGTTTAAGACGAACGTGGATCGTCTCCAAGATTTCGAGATGGTATAACGAGTGAGCATGACTGAGAATGGTGAAGGAGTCCATGCTAAAATTTCTTAACGCATTGCGGGTTTTTAAGTAAGTGGCTTGTAATGGAAGACCCGTATGTGTTATTTTGAACATCCGTTGACCGGAAGGATCTATTCTTAATTTTACTCGGAATGTGCTGTTGGACTCTACAATCCAATCTTAACGTCGTCCTACCCATGTAATCAGCACTACAACCACATTTAAAATGATAAATTATATTATTCTTATGGTGAGGGGATGGGGTAAACGTCTTTTTGAGAGGACGCCAATAAAAGTTTTGTAGAGAACACAACATGCATATTCGGAGCCAAATAGCAATTTTCAACTGCTGAACTGATTTGCTTGGCGAATTTCTCACTTACTGTGCATATATATATAATTTTTTAAGAAAACTAAAGAGATTATCATGAATAATATTTCCGAGTCTTTTAATTACATTAGAAAACTTCTTAATAAAACCAAGAAAAAGGTATTAAAAGACATAGCATCTAAGATATTATTAAACCCGGATATGATATATAGGATAGAAGAACTTCCTCAATGGTATGAGTATATCATGGATATAATCGATACAAAATTATACAAGCCACCTGCTGAGTGTATAAAAAATAAACCTCGAAATGTTTGTGTAGTCCTATATGAAAATAAAGGATTTGATGATATAAATCTGCCTAAAATATTTAATAATCCAGAAATCATTCAGTCACTGCCCAATGAACTTTAAAAAGAGGAACAGAAACCAATAGTAACATATAAACTAGGGCAAACTATCCGGAATAAGGTTTTTAACTATAAACAAACTGTAGAGAATTTAAATATTAATGATAATGATGAAATGTATATACCATCATGTGAATGTGAATCCTCCCCTTTATGTAATACTGACATAGGGCATATAATTACCGGTAAGCTAGCGATAGTTAAAAATTCTAAATTAAGAAAACTCTTAAGTAAAGGCCCAAACTATAGAGAACCTAAATGTTTAAATTATGCGAAATGTGTTAAGGAAATAAATAAAGCGTTAGATAATTTCACTGCATCCATGTCTAAAAAACATAAACTATTACACTCTACATTTGACGCATGGAAAAATAATGTACTTAGATTCGTAAATAAAAAAGTAGAACGTTTAAAAGAATTTAAACACCCTAAAAGAACGAATCCCCTCCTTAGAAATCCACAAATAACGACGGAGCTTGAAATGCTTCAAAATAGGTTTGTAATAGTTCCTATTGATAAGGCGACAAATAACATAGCTTTTATCTGTAAAAAGTATTATATACAACGCTTATTGCTAGAAGTAGGAATAATAGGTGAAGTTTCAGATACTTATAAATTAAGTAATAATAAAAGCGATAACATTATTATAAACAATACTGTTATTTGTGAAAAATTAGGATTAAAATTAGAAGAAAAATACAAAAAACTTCCATCTATGTATTGGATAGCTAAAATGCATAAAACACCAGTTGGCGCCCGTTTCATTGTTGCCTCAAAAATGTGCATCACTAAACCTTTAAGTAAGGCTGTGTCTAAAATCTTTAAATTAATTATAAACCAAATAAATAATTTCCATAAAAAAAGTAAATTCTATAGTAATATAAACCTATTTTGGGTGGTAAATAATTCCGATCTAGTAAAAGAAAAATTAGATCGTATTAATTCTCGTAAACAGGCTAAATCAATCTCGACATACGATTTTAGTACATTATATACAAAAATACCCCATAAAGAACTTATTAAAGAATTAGGTAATACTGTAGATTTAGCTTTTGCAGGAGGAAAAGGTAAATACATAGACTTTGCAAAATCTAAAGCCTTTTGGTGTAAAAATAAAAATGGTAAGACGAGTGTATCCAAAACTGGTCTGATAATGCTTATAAGTCACCTTATAAAAGAGAGTTACTTTCAAATAGGGAATAAATTATTGATCCAAACAATAGGTATTCCAATGGGTTTGGATCCGTCTCCATTTTGGGCAGATCTATATTTACATAGACTGGAATATATATATATGTCATCACTAATAAAAAATGATATATCTAGAGCGTATAGTTATCATGGATGTAGGCGATATATTGACGACCTTGTTTGCATTAATGATAGCGAAGAGTTTGCAAATACTAAACATTTAATATATCCTAAAGAGTTAAAATTAAACTGTGAACATAAGGGAACACAAGCTACTTTTCTTGATTTGGATATAAAAATTGAAGATAAAATATTTATCTATAAACTGTTTGATAAAAGAAATTCATTCCCTTTTCGTATCGTGCGAATGCCATATAAAAATAGTACTAGCCCTGTGTATATATTTTACGGGAGTATTATGTCTGAATTTCTGAGAATTGCTCGTGTTACCTTAAAATTAGTAGATTTCATGCCCCCAATTTCTGATCTAATAATAAGAATGATTAACCAAGGTGGCGATCAAAATAAAATATTTGGACAATTAAATAAGGCAATTACTCGCCATCCTGATGCTTTTAAATCTTATCAAATTAATCAAAATAAACTGATAGAACAAATCATAGTATATATAAATAGAAATTATATAATATGAATAAACGTATATATAACACATCTGCTAATTATAATAAGAAAATAAATAAAAATACAGTAGAAAGAAAGAAAGAAATGTTAAAAAAGAAGACGAAGAAGAAGAAGAAGAAGAAGAAGAAGAAGAAGAAGAAGAAGAAGAAGAAGAAGAAGAAGAAGAAGAAGAAGAAAACCGTTCATAACTATGAACGCTGATTTTTAAACACCGGGAGTTGGTAAATAAGAAGAAGAAAAAGAGAACAAATTAACGGTTAACTTACAGACGCAGATTTGAAACAATGAGAAAAGAAAAAAGCCGACAGTTGTGAACGCAGATTAGAAAAACTATAGTGAACAAGGAAGATTAATATTTATTTGCGGCTGACAACAACGGGGAGATGGACAACAAAGTAGGACGAGGGAGAAAAATAGGAACTAAAGGTATATATATGTGTGTATGTAATATGTATATATATATATATATGTATATACATATTTATTTATTTATCTTTTATTTTTTGATGTGTTGATGTTTTTTTTATATTTATAATATAAAACTAAAAATAATACATTAATCACTTAAATAATAGTGTCATGGATTCGTCCAAACACTTTAAAATGCAACAACATTTTTGTGAGTAACGGATAAATTTTATTAGACAGACGAACAGCGCAGGTAAAAAAAAAAATATTTTTTATTTTATTTATTTTTTTTGATGTCTTAAATAACTAATATAAGTTAGCAAAACATTTATATGGAACAAAACGTAGATTTAGTATAAGGAACGTTTATGTTTTTGTCTTTTAAGGGAAGTGGGGTCTGATCAACTCTGCTGGGAAGCCATGAAATTAAATACTGTCTTGTTTTTAAATTCCCGAAACAGTTTTTCATGGTAAACAACTGATGATCCCTTAAAATAGTGTTAGAAACTAACTAATATAATAACTGTAAAAAATAAATTGACTTACATGAGTGATTTTCCACTGGAAGACTTGAGACTATAAGTTTGTTTTTTTTATTTGTTTTTTTTTTTTTTTTTTTTTATATAGTTTTAATGGTTGAGAAACTTCCGAGACTATATATATATATATATATATATATATATATATATATATATAGTTTGCGTATCCGAAAATTGTTTCAGAACCTCTTCGGCTCCTCCTCAGGGATATACTGATGAGCAAAGATTAGATCCGCCAATACACAATCATAAAAAAACAAAAATAATAGACAAAAAATAAACAGACAAATTACATTTTAAAATTTTCAGATGAGAAACCCTTTTGCATAAGATGACATTTTGACACCTACCTATCGACGCATAAGAAAGTCGGTCAGCTCAAACTATAGGCAGGACTGGCTAGACTCGGCCCGTCTCCCCTTCCTTAACTTAAAAATATATATATATTAATATTGTTCAACTAAATATTAATTATTGTTTTTCAATCCTTGTAAAAGGGTGTTATAATAAAAATTTTAAAGTAAATATTAATTATTATTTTTCAATCCTTGTAAAAGGGTGTTATAATAATATTTTTAAAGTAAATATTAATTATTATTTTTCAATCCTTGTAAAAGGGTGTTATAATAATATTTTTAAAGTAAATATTAATTATTATTTTTCAATCCTTGTAAAAGGGTGTTATAATAATATTTTTAAAGTAAATATTAATTATTATTTTTCAATCCTTGTAAAAGGGTGTTATAATAATATTTTTAAAGTAAATATTAATTATTATTTTTCAATCCTTGTAAAAGGGTGTTATAATAAAATTTTTAAAGTAAATATTAATTATTATTTTTCAATCCTTGTAAAAGGGTGTTATAATAATATTTTTAAAGTAAATATTAATTATTATTTTTCAATCCTTGTAAAAGGGTGTTATAATAATATTTTTAAAGTAAATATTAATTATTATTTTTCAATCCTTGTAAAAGGGTGTTATAATAATATTTTTAAAGTAAATATTGATTATTATTTTTCAATCCTTGTAAAAGGGTGTTATAATAATATTTTTAAAGTAAATATTAATTATTATTTTTCAATCCTTGTAAAAGGGTGTGGTAATAATACTTTTAAAGTAAATATTAATTATTATTTTTCAATCCTTGTAAAAGGGTGTGGTAATAAAATTTTTAAAGTAAATATTAATTATTATTTTTCAATCCTTGTAAAAGAGTGTTATAATAATATTTTTAAAGTAAATATTAATTATTATTTTTCAATCCTTGTAAAAGGGTGTTATAATAATATTTTTAAAGTAAATATTGATTATTATTTTTCAATCCTTGTAAAAGGGTGTTATAATAATATTTTTAAAGTAAATATTAATTATTATTTTTCAATCCTTGTAAAAGGGTGTGGTAATAATACTTTTAAAGTAAATATTAATTATTATTTTTCAATCCTTGTAAAAGGGTGTGGTAATAAAATTTTTAAAGTAAATATTAATTATTATTTTTCAATCCTTGTAAAAGAGTGTTATAATAATATTTTTAAAGTAAATATTAATTATTATTTTTCAATCCTTGTAAAAGGGTGTTATAATAATATTTTTAAAGTAAATATTAATTATTATTACATACATTAAAGGGGGCTATAATGATAATTTTTAAGTAAATATTAATTATTTAAACATTGTTAAAAATAACAGAATACGTCTTTCTTTATTTTTTTTCTATTTTTAATGGTCTTTTTGTATTAAAACAAAAAAATAATAAATGTTCCATAGGTATCACGAACGTTTTCGATTCTTCGTCGAATCATCTTCAGGTGTCGAAATCACATGAACAAAAAAAAGCTGAAGAAAGAAGAGAATTTGTTTAAATAGATAACGGAGGGGCACGCACGTTAAAGAACGTTTTAACAGCGTTCTTGGAAAGACGTTGACGATTTAATTTTTTTTTTAATTATTTATTAATTTATTTAAGTAATAGCTGAATCTAGTATCAGTGCTGTCGAATACAATATTGAGAAGGAAAATGGGGGGGGACAATAATTACTTAATAAACTGTATCTTTACGAATTTAAACTCAGCGACGACCATGTGGCATCGCTAAAGATTTTAAAATGTTTCTACTGGTTTCATACGTGGTGTTATTAATTGTAGGTTGTTGTGCTTTTTTGTAGATAGCTTCCGATATTTTTATTAGATAGCTTCCAATATTTTTATTAGATAGCTTCCAATATTTTTATTAGATAGCTTCCAATATTGTTTTTAGATAGCTTCCAATATTTTTATTAGATAGTTTCCAATATTTTTATTAGATTGCTTCCAGTATTTTTATTAGATAGCTTCCAATATTTTTATTAGATAGCATCCAATATTTTTATTAGATAGCTTCCAATATTTTTAGATAGCTTCCAATATTTTTAATAGACAGCTTCCAATATTTTTTAGATAGCTTCCATTTTTTTTTAGATAGCTTCCAATATTTTTATTAGATAGCTTCCAATATTTTTTTAGATAGCTTCCAATATTATTATTAGATAGCTTCAAATATTTTTATTAGATAGTTTCCAATATTTTTATTAGATAGCTTCTAATATTTTTTTAGATAGCTTCCAATATTTTTTTAGATAGCTTCCAATATTTTTATTAGATAGCTTCCAATATTTTTATTAGATAGCTTCCAATATTTTTATTAGATAGCTTCCAGTATTTTTTTAGATAGCTTCCAATATTTTTATTAGATAGCTTCCAATATTTTTTTTAGATAGCTTCCAATATTTTTTTAGATAGCTTCTAATATTTTTATTAGATAGCTTCCAATATTTTTATTAGATAGCTTCCAATATTTTTATTAGATAGCTTCCAGTATTTTTATAAGATAGCTTCCAGTATTTTTAGGGTTTTTTAAATTGGTCTCGAAATGTGTTACTTTAATGTTATTACCTACAGTTGGTCTAAAATCAGAGGAAAGGCAGTGATGTTTTTGTAGATATTGGTAAATTTAGCTAGAGTTTACGAGATGCATTGTGAGGCGACGGGATAGGGTAGTTGTGGTAAAACAAATGTAACTATTGGCTTTATTATTTTTAGAAGTGTTACATTCTCCTAGAGGGCATTTAAAACCTACATATTACATTCATTTGTAAGCGTCATAAGCATACAGCCACGAAACATTACCACGTCAAGAAGGGAATTTAAGTTCTATTTATGCGAAAGGGAGGCACATATAGAAAGACTAACTAGAGTATTCAACGAACGTTGTCGGAATATGCCTTATAGCTACGTGTCAGGGCTCGACTTCAATCTTATTAAACGGGCTTATAACAATATTAATTTTAAGTAAATAATATTAAATTATTTTCACTTACACACATACATACATATATATATATATATATATATATATATATATATATATATATATATATATATATATATAGAAGTAGTAAGTTTTTGAAAGGCTGTGGGCAATGCAAGTTCCGGGTAAGATGCAAGTTGTAAGGAACAAAAACAATAACAATAAATCGAATACGAAATATGACTTACTATTTATTTTTCCCTTTTTTCTAAAATCTTACATAACAGCAAGAGTGTTTTTAGCTGTTCGTGTGATGTCCGGGTGATTAAAAATCACTATTTGATATTTCGGGAAAAGACTTCCCTTTGTCAAAAATAATTAAACCAGAAGAAATTTTTTTTTCTCCGACTGTGTACAGAATCCTACAAAACAAAATGGCTGCCAGATGTAGAACAGTCTCGCAGGGAATGTAAATTAAATTTTATTTTACGGTTATGTTACATATATGATTTGGTGTTCAAAAATATTTGTGTAATGTTGGTTAAGTGTATGGTGCTCGATAAACTGTTAGTTTTAATAATATATATATATATATATATATATATATATATATATATATATATATTATAATTTTTTTTATTAAGTTTATATTTGATGATTTGATGATTTACTTTTATTTCAGTGTGTTTTATCTTCATATTTCTATTTTTATCTTTGTTTCGTATTTGAAGAATTTTAATATAAAGTAATGTAATTAATCTCTCATTTTAAATATTCTAGATCTATCAAACTTATCGATTATCATCTATTTAAGAAGTGTTACTAATTGTGAGTTTCGTCAAATTAGTGTATCGAATTAACTTGATATATTTACTATAAGATAAAAGGGAATAACTCTGGATTTTTTTTAGGTGGAAATCTGTATAACAATATTAGTATATATATATATATATAAAACATATATACACATGCATGCATATATACATATATATATACATATTTATGTATTATTGTTTGTTTAATTGTTTATTTATATATTCTTCATTTTCATCTTGTTTACATATTTTTTTATTATTATTTATTTTTTAAATTTATTTTATTATTTATTTATTTAATATTTGCATGTTATTTGTATACATTTTATATGTGTTTGGATTAATTAATTAATAATGCTAGGTTATGGGTGACTTATTTTGGTGGGTTAGAAGAGTATGTTGAATGTGGTTTTTGGTTTGTGGTTGAAAGTGTGTTAGGATGGAAGTTCATATGGGGAGGGACCTATTTGATTGTTTGGGTGTGTGGTGATTTATTATAGGAGGTAAGTAATGAGTGAAGTGGTGGAAACGGAGTCTTTTGAGTGTTAGATATGAGGGTTGGTCGGTGGATGAGGGGATATATAATATTTTTAAATAAATATTAATTATTTATTACCTACAGACATCGATGTTTCATGCTGACGTAATCTTCAGTGCAGGAAGTTAATTTTCCGACGGTCGGCGGGCGCGAACTCCGATCACAAATCGCCACTGAGCGTTTCCCGTTGGCCATTAAGGAGGATTTTAACTTTGTAAATGGCAAGTCGGCGGGTATTTATAACGAGCAGTGAATAGTGATCTACAACAACAAACTGTGTTGGATCTCGCAATATATATATATATATATATAGTCATCCACATACAGCCTGTTTCGCTGTTTCACAGCTCATCAGTGCGGCTAGACCAGTTAGTGTCTCAAGCCGGGATCGAAACGCAACCGTCGAGCTGACAGTCGGCGATGCTAACCCCTACGCCATCATGCGACACTGACTGAATGTAAGTGATATCTCAATGAAACGAAATGTAAACATTGCAAATGACCGGAGCTCGAAATTAGTTTTACCTAATGAGCATTGTCTTAAAGCT
>OY744533.1:5273492-5285992 GCA_963556195.1 Sepiola atlantica | reverse complement strand
TATACGTATTTGAACTTCGGTCCACCATGTTATACTTTTTCTTCTTTCAACCCTAACCTTAACCCTAACCCTACCCCTAACCCTAACCCTTACCCTACCCCAAACCCTAACCAAAACCCTAATCCTAACCATAACCCTAACCCTACACCTAACCCTAACCCTTTATTCCACCATTCTATGCTTTTTCTTCTTTCAACCCTAACCCTAACATTAACCCTAACCCTAACCCTAACCCTAACCCAAACCCTAACCCTAACCCTAACCAAAACCCTAACCCTAACCCTAACCCTAACCCGAACCCTAAACCTAACTCTAACCCTTTATTCCACCATTCTATGCTTTTTCTTCTTTCAACCCTAACCCTAACCCTAACCCTAACCCTAACCCTAACATTAACCCTAACCCTAACCCTAACATTAACCCTAACCCTAACCCTAACCCTAACCCTAACCCAAACCCTAACCCTAACCAAAACCTTAACCCTAACCCTAACCCTAACCCTAACCCTAACCCGAACCCTAAACCTAACCCTAACCCTTTATTCCACCATTCTATGCTTTTTCTTCTTTCAACCCTAACCCTAAACCTAACCCTAACCCTGACATTAACCCTAACCCTAACCCTAACATTAACCCTAACCCTAACCCCTTCTTCTTCTACCTCTCTTGCTTTCGTCATTTTCCTTTCTTTTTTAACTTCCATCTTTCCTTCCTTTCTTTCATGCCTTCTTTTCTTTGTATTCTTCAATCCTTATTTCATCATTCCCTTCAAACATTTCTTTCTATCCATCCTTTCTTTTCTTTCTCCATTCTTATCCTATCTCTCCGTCTTTCCACCATTTTAAACTTTTTCTTTTTTCCACATTAACCTTACTTAACCCCCTCTTCTTCTATCTGTCTTGAGTTCCTCATTTTCCTTGCCTATTTTAACTTCCATTTTTCCTTCCATTCTTTTCTTCGTATTCTTCAATCCTGATTTCCTCATCCCCTTCAAACATTTCATTCTTTCATCCTCTCTTTCCTTCCTCCATTCTTACCCTATCCTTTCATCATTCAACCATTTCATCTTCCTTTTCTTCTTCCCCCCTCCCCTAATCAATACGCGGTATTCTGCGAACCATTATTTACCACAAGGTGCACGCACACTTATCGAAACTCTTTTTGAGATCTCGTTTACTTCATCTGTAGATAAGTAAGTACAATCCACAGCAACCCCCTTTTTTTTTGTTATTTTTCGTCCAAGAGTGCCACCTCTTCCTCCTTCTTTTCCTTTTAATTTCCACTTTCGAAGTTCCCTGATATCCCAAACACTCCACCCACGCCGGATCGTTATATGACGTCAGCGCACCCCTTCCTAATCTGATGCCCCACTACCCCTTTCCTTTCATAACATGGTCACCCGCTGACACTTCAGCAACAGAGGCCCATAATAAACACTCTTTCATTTACACACGAACAACCTCCTTTTTTCTTCTTTTGTATATATACGATGAATTCTATCAACAAATTAAACATGTTATTTCAAAATCTAGGTTACCCTTTTCTCCACTTTCATGATGTATCGTGCATATATATATATATATATATATATATATATATATATATATATATATATATATATATATATATATAAACCTAGATCATGGCTAATCCTTCTTCTTATCGTTGTCACTTGCACTTATATACAACTCCCCGCATACACACTTACATACTAACTCCTTCTCACATATATATTCATTCACATACTCATGAATCACCCACTACAAATCAAAGCTATTTAACCACACATAACAGCTTTACAAATTAACACAATTTACATATGCATATACATATATATATATATATATATATATATATATATATATATATATATATATATATATATATATATGGGAAAATGAAAAAGGAAAACCAAAAAATGGATGTTTTTTATGTGTACATCAACGTTTCGTCTTTATTTATAAGACTTCATCAGGATGATAATATAGAGAAAAAAAAATCATTTTTATTCTCCAACAAGTACGGACGTCCACCCAGTAGTGGCCATTATTTCATTTTATTTTTCCTCCCAATATGTCTACCCTACATGTACCTGTACTTGCATGACATTTTTTCTCTATATTATCATCCTGATGAAGTCTTATAAATAAAGACGAAACGTTGATGTACACATAAAAATCATCCATTTTTTGGTTTTCCTTTTTCATTTTCCCATCACGTCGGATTACCTTCATCCTTCTCTTCCCATATATATATATATATATATATATATATATATATATATATATATATATATATATATATATATATATATATTTGTATATACATATCTGGTTGAACAGGAGTGCCAACTTCTGTTTATTCCTTTTGTGATCCAATCTTTCTATTCGTCGAACAATAGATCTTATACTATCAACCATGGAGTGTAGGAAATCTCCATATTTCACGCAAACGTTTTCGACCATCATTGGTCGTCTTCAGGCGGATGATTGATCAATGCAAAATAAAATTGGCGAATTTATTAAGAAGACGTTTCCATGTGATTAAAAATATTTGTATATCTATATATATATATATATATATATATATATATATAATGGGGTAAGGTACACGATAAGTCATGAAAATGAATTGCCGTGGTAGACAAAATGTTTGAAAAAAGACAAACGGAAAACAGGTTAAAATGCAGGAGAAAAACAATAAAACAAGAGATTTGACCAGTTTCGTTCATATTATAGAAACCGGTCAAATCTCTTGTTTTTGTTTTTCTCCTGTATTCTAACCTGTTTTCTGTTTTGTCTTTTATCAAACATATATATAATATATACATACATATTTGTATGTATGTATATATCTATATATATATATGTATGTATATATATATATATATATATATATATATATATATATATATATATATATATATATATATATATATATATGCAAAGATTCTTAAGTATAACAGAATTCATCATTTTAATTATACCTTTTTTATTTTTCAAATTTTTTTGATGGTCTTTTTAGTATTAAAATCAAATAAATTAATAAATGTTGCATAAGTTTCACAGGTTTCACAAACGTTTTCGATTTTTCGTCAAATCATCCTCAGGTGTCAAAAGCAAATGAACAAAAAAGCTGAAGAAAGAAGAGAATTTTGAAAAGACGGTGGAGAAACGCGCAGACAACGTTTTCCGCATTGTTCCAGGAAGTTGTTGGCGATTTTAAATTCAGCAACGCTGGATGGCATCACAGAACAAAATCGCATTACGTATAATATTATGGTTATCTGAAATTGGTATACGGGAATATTCTTAGCAAATTGTCTTTCTTTTCGCGACACTCGTGTAACCATTTTCGCGACGAATATTTTCCTCAGATTTTAATAATTTTGATAAACTTGTTTCATTCGCTGCTTCCATACTTTTTAATTATAAATATTGCACTTAACCTACCTACAAATTAAAAACATTTCATGTCAAGGGGGTCGGTTCTCATTCTTCACCAGGGAAAGAAAGAGAAATCGTCCACGCAACTACTCCGAAAAACCCTCAATCTGTGCATCTGTTGCAAAGTAATTTTGGAGATTGTGCAGTATAGTTAACAAAGAAAAAAAAGGATTAAAAATCACAACAACTAACTTTTACCTACGCAAGAAAATGTAATATTTTATCGAGCTGCGTAGTTTTTCACTTTTTGAACTTTTTTAAGTGGTTTTTATTTTTTTCAGATTTTGTTTTTTGTATCGTTTTTAAGTTTTTATTTTTCAGATTTTGTATCGTTTCCTAGAGGCTTGTAAATAATAGGGATTCAAGATACCTGCCGTTATTTGCTTGATGTGAAAGTTCGTTGTCGTATGTTTAACAACTGAAAATCGAAAATTAGACAAAAATCCAACTAATAACTGTCACTAATCGGTCACATGTTTAATTTTCAACCGATCTGTATATTTTTAACTTTCTGAAACTGTTTTTAAGTTCTTTAATTCAAGATACGTTGCACTATACCGAACCAAGTCCCGTCAAATTTGTCGTCTCTCTTGAAAAACTAGCTGGATTTCTAAGGTACGTCTTGTCCAACTCAGAATTCTGTTCGGAATTTCGAACGCAACTCTTTATTTAATCTACAAGGGTAGATTGCTTTAGTTTCGTCAGTCATAACCGGGTAGAAGTCTTAAGGAAATCTTAAATATATTCCATTAAAAATGCCAGTATACTGAAATCATATGCCCTTAATAGGGTTAAGATGAAAATTCATATACACTAAATGTACAAAAGCAAGGAAATTCCCAAATTTTTACACTTTTATTGTCATTAAGGGTATGACTACATATCAACACAACCATTTCATTATCACATCACTACAGTATAAATCTCTATGCATGAGTGGATGAAGTGTGTGAGGTGCGCTGAAGAAAAATTCCTACCAGTAAAATACATAGCCCTGTTGTGCTCGCATACCCTTAATGACAATAAAAGTGTAAACATTTGGGAATTTCCTTGCTTTTGTACATTTAATGTATATGAATTTTCATCTTAACCCTATTAAGGGCATATGATTTCAGTATACTGGCATTTATCATGGAATGTCACTACTTGTGTAAAGGCTATGCCTCAATACAATGGTCATTTTTAAGGTTTTTTGGAATTTTCTGTAAAACTAAGGTATATGGTAAACTGAAATTAAAATGCCATCAACTAAACCCTAGAACCTCTATCTCTGCCAAAAATCAGCTGAATTCATCAAATAGTTGATGAAATACGGGGTGGCACATACGTACGTACGTACACACGGATAACACAAAATCATGCCTGACCTTTCTGGATCTCTGGGTTGCCTTGACTAATGATGCTAAAATTCGACACACTTATAGAACCTATCAAATAAAAATTTTGTGCAAAGTTTTAACTAATTTGGTTTATTGGTTTTTGAGTTATGATTGATTAAAAAAATGAGATTTCTAGCATAGGCCGTTGTTGAAGTCTATTAAGGGATAGAGCGCTGTCGCGCCTCCCTTGATTCTTAGTAGCGTCTGTAGTGAGGATTGAAGCTTCAACCTCCAGAAGACGGTTAGCACTTTACCCGGTGCGCCACGAGTTCATGTGGGCCGTTCGAAATTCCGTACTGATTCCCAGGTTGGACATGACGATTGTAAAATCCGACAAGACGCACCTCGAGATGGCCGGAGGTTACATCGGCCAAAACGTTGTGAGAATAACATCCAAGATCAGAACAGTAGTCCGAAAAATCTAAGTATTACAAATTATCAATTCTCATCTAAAAAAAATTCTGAAATATTTTTGTTTTATTGTCATTAACATAAAAAAAAGTTGCTTCAGAAGTTGATGGCCTTCTTGATTAGGGGTCACTTTTTCATGGCACTTCATTGGTTGCATAGAAGATACGTCACAAGTAACCTGTGTGGGTTTGTGTGTGTGTGGATGGGTGTGTGTGTGTGGTGTGTGTGTGTGTGGTGTGTGTGTGTATGTGTGTATATATGTGTGTGTGTGTGTGTACTCGCGCGTCTTTTCAGGGGTGTTTAGAGGAGAGGGGGAGGTTTACAACTATAAGAAATTACGAAAAGTAAATGTGTACGCTAAGTTCCTCCTTTGCATTCCATTAAATGCATGTATGCACACACCACTGCACATGTGCACATATGCATGATCAACAAGTGAAAAGTGTTAGTAGTAGTAGTTGTAGTAGTAGTAGTAATAGTAGTTGTAGTAGTAGTAGTAGTTGTAGTAGTATTCCTCCCATTCTTCTACTTCTTTTCTTTTGCCCTCTTCTACAACTATGTCTACTTCTCCACCCTTTTGTTGTACTTCTTTTTCTTCTTTTTTCCCTTCTTTCTCTTCTTCGTCTTTTCCTTCTTTTTCTTCTTCGTCTTTTCCTTCCTTTTCTTCTTCGTCTTTTCCTTCTTTTTCTTCTTCGTCTTTTCCTTCTTTTTCTTCTTCGTCTTTTCCTTCTTTGTCTTCTTCGTCTTTTCCTTCTTTTTCTTCGTCTTTTCCTTCTTTGTCTTCCTCTTTTTGTTTCTCCCCCTCCTTTTTTCTCCCCTCTCCTTTTTTTCTCTCTCTTTTTCCTCTTCTATTTACTACTGGTGTTCTTCACATTTCCTTTACCCTTTTTTTCTTTTTCAGTATCTTCTCCCTCTCCTCATCCTTCTCCTCCAACTTCCCCTTCACGTCTTCTTCTTTTTCTTCTTCTTCTTTACTACTACTACTACTACAATATTTTCTTCTTGTTTTTCATCTTCTGCTACTAATAGTTAGTTTATTTACTCCTCCTCGTTTTCTTTTTTTTCTTCTTTTTTTTTCTTCTCCTCATCCTGCTACTACCATATTTTGTTCTAGTTTTTATTCTCGTTCTTCTTTTTCTTTTTCTTTTTGTTCTTTTTTCTCTTCTTTTTCTTCATTTTTCTGTTTATTCTTTATCTTTTTTCTTCTTCTTCTTATCATTATTATTATTGTTATTATTTTCCTTCTTCTTCTTTTACTTCTTTTTCTTCTTCTTCTTCTTATTCTCCTTCTTTTTCTTCTTTTTTTCTTCTTTTTCTTATTCTCCTTCTTCTTTTTCTTCTTCTTTTTCTTCTTCTTCTTTTTTCTTCTATTTCTTTTTCTTCCTTTTTTTCTTTTCTTCTTTTTCTTCCTCTTCTTTATCTTCTCCTTTTCTTCTTCTTCTTCTTCTTCTTCTTCTTCTTCTTCTTCTTCTTCTTCTTCTTTTTCCCGTCATCAACTACTACTTCTCATCATTCAACAATTGTTTTCTTTCCTTTTTTGTCTTTTTTATTATTCTCCTCCCACCTCTTCCTACCATCCACCTCCTCCTCTTACCCATTAACAGCTGCTCTCTTCCTCTTACCCTTCTCTTTCTCTCTTTCTTTCTTTTTTTTTACTTCTCACCCCCTCCTCCACTCCCCCACTTTCTCTCCCACTTCCTCCCCCTCTCCTCTAACATCTCCCCATCATTCGCTGTATCTACTTTTACACTTCCTTTTTCACTCACAAACAACGATCAATCCTGTGTACTCTTTCTCTTACAAACTTCGACGATACAATATTTACTCTTGCTGCGTCCATTACCGCGTTTGATCTCTTATTCCTTTTACCTGTTGACTTGTTACTCGTGCAGTTGCAGTTGAAGTTGCAGTTGAAGTTGAAGTTGAAGTTGCAGTTGAAGTTGCAGGTGCAATAGTTGGAAAATTAGCAGCAGTTTGGATTTATATAAAGTTCAACGAGTACAATGAAGTTGAAACAAAAATTAGAAACGGTCATTGCCTTTATATTTATAGTTAAATATATATATATATATATATATATATATATACAGAAAGTTAGAACATCCGTACCATCGGTTTAAGATCTGAGAAATTAAGACCTTCTTCATCGGAGGTGTTCTAACTTCTGTATTACATATTAATAAATATTATGCTTTTATTAATAATCTTGTTAATGTTACCTTTGTTTTAATAATTGAGCACTCTTCTGAGAAACTATCCCAGTACCATTAAAGGTATATATATATATATATATATATATATATATATATAGAGAGAGAGAGAGAGAGAGAGAGAGAGAGAGAGAGAAGGAGAGAGAGAGAGAGGGAGAGAGGGGGAGAGAGAGGGAAGAGAGAGAGAAAGATATATATATATATATAGAGAGAGAGAGAGAGAGAAGAGAGAGAGAGAGAAAGATATATATATATATATATATAGAGAGAGAGAGAGAGAGAGAGAGAAATAAATATATAGAGAGATAGATAGATAGATGGATAGATAGAAGAGAGAGAGATAAATATATATATAAAGAGAGAAAGAGAAATATATATATAGAGAGAGAAAGGGATAAATATATATATATATATATATATATATATATATATATATATATATATATATATATATATATATATATATATATATATATGCAAAGTTTGTTTTTATTTATTTATTTTATGAACTGATCATTATGAATTTTGTAATATATAGTCTCGGCAACACGGTGAGTAACATTGGCACATTATTTTTCTTGTAAACTTTACTATTTAAAGGGTGCGCCCCCAAACTCGTCGCTCCGAGCAAATAAAAAAACTTTTAAAATAAGTTAGATACAAAACATTTGTTTCCGTCTCTGCTACAATTCAACTACTACTTCTCACCATTCAATAATTTTTATTGCCATATTATTATTCTCCTCCCACCTCTTCCTAGTGAAAAGAATTGCTCTACATCAAATTTTGCGTTATATTAATAAATACGTTTTAAAAGTATTGGTACGCACGTGAACATCAATATTATGTATGTGTTTGGTAAAATCATACACTATTGAACTTATCATTATCAAATATGGAATATGTATCGTAGGCAACAGGGTAAGTAACGTGGTCACATTATTTATTTGTAAACTTTACCATTTATTTTATGTAGGTGTCAGTAGTGATTCCGTTTCTCTTTTAAAGTGTTCTTTTCGCAGTCATGTTCATGTATTTATTTGTTCGTCTTATAGATAACCCATGTAATTTATGTAATTTATGTAACATAACCCTAAAATGTTATGAAGGGAAATTAAGACTCCACCAACTTGTCTGTAACACAGCGGACTAATTTTCGCCACATATCAACATATGACCAGCACGTGTCGACTAACGTCATCTTATATAATCAAGGAGCTCAAAGATCTCTCAGATCCCCACGTTAGCAAACACTCATAGTACAATATATTTCTTAATTAAAAGTAATATCTTGTTCTCCTCGATCGCCGTGTTCTCCCAGACCGATGATTATTCGCCAGCTGGAATCAAAATCATTTAAAACACATAAAAATAATTACGTTAATTAATTCAGCAACATGATTTTACTGAAAAAGATTATTTATTTGGTTGTGTTCACTTTTGGGCTTCATAGCAACAACCGGATTAGAATAATAGTATAACAGAATGACAGAATGACATTATAACAGAATGACAGAATGATAGAATAATAGAATAACAGAATGACAATGACAATGACAGAATAACAGAATGATAGGATAACAGAATTACAGAATTACAGAATGACAGAATAACAGATTGACAGAATTACAGAATAACAGAATTACAGAATTACAGAATGACAGAATAACAGATTGACAGAATTACAGAATAACAGTGGCAGAATAACAGAATAACGTTCACTTTTGGGCTTCATAGCAACAACCGGATTAGAATAATAGTATAACAGAATGACAGAATGACATTATAACAGAATGACAGAATGATAGAATAACAGAATAACAGAATGACAATGACAATAACAGAATAACAATGACAGAATAACAGAATTACAGAATTACAGAATGACAGAATAACAGATTGACAGAATTACAGAATAACAGTGGCAGAATAACAGAATAACGACAGAATAATAACAGAATAACAGAATAACAGAATGACAGAATGACAGAATAACAGATTGACAGAATGACAGAATAACAGAATGACAGAATAACAGAATAACAGAATGACAGAATAACAGAATAATAGAATGAGACATCAAGCGCATGGTAGTACGTCTACTCGCTATGTATTTTATATCCAGACTGAGAACTTCACGTTCTGAAATCCCTCGTCCGGTGTCTAATACGCTAAATGTGTTTCCCACGCAAGGTCGATTTGTCGCAGGGTAAATCGCCTGCACCTTGCTGACTCCTATCTACCATACATCATGTTTATGACTTAACTCAGGTTTATTTCCTTTGCGGATAGTTTTCAAAGAAATAACTTTTAGCTTATGTGAACTACTAATATACAACAGAAATAGTGGTATGATGTGACGTTTGGTGTTGAAGTAGCTGTTGTAGCATAGCGTCACTCTTTGCAGTGGTCAGTAATGTGCAATAAAAATAAAATATCCTTTTGGATGTTATTATCATTATTATTATTATTATTATTATTTTTTTTTTTTTAATTTTCCTTACAGTGTTACGCATTAGACTTCTTCCAACACGCCTCCCGTAGGTTGAGGGGGGAGCAAGAAATCCTTCAAAAACACATCCGTCATCGTATTGCATGTTGAACCAAAGAGCGTGTCACTAATGCTTCTTTTTTATTATCTTACTCTATTACTTCACTTCCGGAGATGATTTTTTGTTCATTGCGTCACTATTCGTTTCTGATCCGTGTAACTCCCATTCTCTAACCTTGTTTTCGCGTAACTTAATTATTATCACCTGTACCCTGTTACCATTCTCTTACCATGTATCTCGGCTGCTGCAATAAGTATCTCTACTTTGTATTATGCATTTGCAGGATGCTTTAATTTCATCATGACGCAATATTTAATATGTACTCGATCTCTTCTCCGTTCTTTACCTTTTATACAGAGTCGATCAACACCATCCGTCGGGTTTGGTGTTTTTAATATAGTTTCCAGCTTCTCTTTCATTGACCCAGTTTCTTGAGTTCGTCTTCTGTTCTGAGTATCTTATTTTAGCTCAGTTGGCTCTCAGAAATCAAGCGGACCCTTTTTATAGGATAACACCTGCACTGTCTACCAAGACCCAGCCGCAACCCTAGCCCCAGCCCCTGTCCCATCGCTGCAAAGTTGCATCTCTGTGCTTGTCTTACAAGTACTTCAACGGAATGTGCTCTGACGAACTTGCTGCACTTGTGCCCCTCTCCACGTAAATACCTCCGATTAATCCGACACTGCACTGTCTACCAAGTCCCAGCCTAAGCCCCAGTCCCAGTCCCAGCACCAACACCAGCACCAGTACCAGTTCCAGCACCAGCACCAGCACCAGCACCAGCACCAGCACCAGCACCAGCCCAATCCTCAGCCCCAGCACCAGCCCAAGCCCCAGTCCCAGCCCCAGCCCCAGCACCAGCACCAGCACCAGCACCAGCCCAAGCCCCAGCCCGAGCCCCAGCACCAGCCCAAGCCCAAGCCCCAGCACCAACACCAGCCCAATCCCCAGCCCCAGCACCAGCCCAATCCCCAGCCCCAGCACCAGCCTAAGCTCCAGCCCCAGCACCAGCACCAGCCCAATCCCCAGCACCAGCACCGGCCCAAGCCTAAGCCCCAGCCCCAGCAATAGCCCCAGCACAAGCACCATCTCAAGCCCCAGCCCCAGCACCAGCCCAAACCCTAGCCCAGTACTAGCACCAGCACCAGCCCCTGTCCCATCGCCGCAAAACGCCATCTCTGTGCTTGTCTTACCAGTACTTCAACGGAATGTGCTGTGACGAACCTGCTGCCCTTGTGCCCCTCCACGCAAATACCCCCGATCAATCCGACAAGCAACACAATTATACTCCGTCACTCTAGAGGTTTCCACATGCCGAAAGGCTTTCTACTCTGCTTTCCTTGAAACGCTTACATTTAGAATTCCCTCCCTGTTCCTTGTTTCTCCGACCGTACTAACATGCAGAAATTTAAATGTAATGTGAACAAACATCTCGCTGAACAACTCCCCACTTAGGATGCCCCTATAAATCTGACCCCTAATTCACAGTAACCCCTTACGTCTCGGTGGCAGTGAACCTTGTTTGAGATAAATGGGTGTAAAAAAACACCTGATTTCCTTAGGAGATACATAGCTACAAATATACAAACATACAAACATACACATATACAAACATACAAACATACAAACATACACATATACAAACATATAAACATACAGACATACACATATACAAACATACAAATATACAAATATACAAACAAACAAATATACACATATACAAACATACAAATATACAAACATACAAATATACAAACATACAAACATACAAATATACAAACATACACATATACAAACATACAAACATGCAATCATACAAATATACAAACATATAAACATACAAACATACAAACATACAAACATATAAACATACAGACATACACATATACAAACATACAAATATACAATCATACAAACATACACATATACAAACATACAAACATACACATATACAAACATACAGACATACACATATACAAACATACACATATACAAACCTACAAACATACAATCATACAATCATACAAATATACAAACATACAAACATACACATATACAAACATACAGACATACACATATACAAACATACAAACATACACATATACAAACATACAAACATACACATATACAAACATACAAACATACAAACATACACATATACAAATATACAAATATGGTTTGATGGTCATATCTTTTATGTTTCTGCCCACCTCTATGTCTTTATCATAGAACACTGTCACCTTTCTGTTTGATGTTATAAGCGAATGTCCATGCTCCCAGATGTTCGCCGATCGGTCAAGCGCAGATCTTCCAATGAAGATATCTACATACTTTGTTGTGGTGGCCAGTGTAATAGCCATCTGTCAAAACTATTTTTTTATCATTTTTATTCAGTTTATCTAAAGAGATCAACTCTTAAGGCTAACACTTGATTTCCCTATGAGTAAAATTTATATCCGATGGCTCTCTCTTAAGATAGATGTTGTCCCTTTTAGGGCTGCTA
>OY744533.1:5248492-5268492 GCA_963556195.1 Sepiola atlantica | reverse complement strand
TCACCTTCAATTCATTTTCAGTTTTTCATTTCTTTTTCATTTCTTTTTCATTTATTCTTTACTTCTGAAATGTTTGTCTCTTCTTCTGCATTTCTTCTGGTTTTAAACTTCCGGATTTCGTTTTTATTCCTTATTTTTTCTTCTTCCGGATTGATTTTTAAATGTCTTCCTTTCTCCTTCTCTTTCCTTCCTTCTTCATTATTTCGTTGATTTCATTTTTTTTATTTCTTCTTTTCATCTTTTCATCTTCTCTTCTTTTCATCTTTTCATCTTTTCTTCTTTTCTTCTTTTCATCTTTTCTTCTTTTCATCTTTTCATCTTTTCTCCTTTTCATCTTTTCATCTTTTCTTCTTTTCATCTTTTCATCTTTTCATTTTTTTTTCTTTTCATCTTTACATCTTTTCTTCTTTTTATCTTTTAATGTTTTCATTTTTTCTTCTTTTCATCTTTTCATCTTTCCTTCTTTTCATCTGTTCATCTTTTTTATTTTCATCTTTTCTTCTTGAAAAGACGAAAAAATGAAAAGAAGAAAAGACTTTAATCTTTTTTTCTTTTCATTTTTTCATCTTTTCATCTTTTCTGTTTTTCATCTTTTCATCTTTTCATCTTTTTTCCTTAATTTTTCTTCTTTTTAATTTTTTAATTTTATACTTCAGTCTGTCTTTTCTTTTATTTCCTTCTTTCGATTTTTCTGATCATGTTTTTTTTATTTCCACGTTTCTATTTTTCTATTTTCTTCTTTCTTTTTTTCTTTTAATTTTCATTTCTTCTTTTCATATTTCATATTCCTTCTTATTTTCTTCTTATATTTTTTACTTTTTCATTCTGCTTTTCTTCAAACTTTCTTCTTTCTTCTTTTTTTCACATGTTTTACTTTTTTTACCTTTTGGTAATTTTTGCTTCATTACAATTTCTTCTTTTTCTTTTTTTTCACATGTTTTACTTTTTTTTACCTTTTGGTAATTTTTGCTTCATTACAATTTCTTCTTTTTCTCTTTTATTTTCTTTTCTTTTCGTTTTTCTTTTTCTTTCATCTTTCCTTATATTTAATTTTGTTTCTCTCCCTCGTTTTTTATATTTGTTTTTTACTCTCTCTCTCTCTCTCTCTCTCTCTCTCTCTCTCTATATATATATATATATATATATATATATATATATATATCACTTGCTCTTAGCCACGCTTAAGCTTTTAATATCCTATTCATTCTCTCTCTTTCTCTCTCTCTCCTCTTCTCTCTCTATTCCTCGTTCTCTCTTTCTCTCGGCCACCCTTAAGCTTTTAATATCTTTTTGTACGTATTCCACGCTTAAGTATTCAAAACTTCTGCAGAAGAACAATGACCTCTCCATATTAGAGCTTCTGGCCGCAATAAGTAAGCGAGCATCATGGCGCAATAACTTCGTGAATGTTTTACCGTCAATTGATGGATGAATCAAGACAAACAGATTTTTCATTAGTTTGAATTAGCATTTTCATCGTTAAACGCGCAGATTTTTTTAATCATTGTATTTTATCTTTTTTATCTATTCATTTTCAGTTTTTTATTTATTTTTTTAAATTTTTTATTTAATCTTTTTTATTTTTTATTTAATCTTTTTTTATTATTTAATCTTTTTTATTTTTATTTAATCTGTCTTATTTTTTATTTACTCTTTTTTTATTTATTTATTTTCATTTTTATTTAATCTTTTTGATTTTTGATTTACTCTTTTTTATTTCATCTTTTTACTTTTATTTAATCTTTTCTATTTTTTATTTAATCTTTTTTATTTTTTATTTAATTTTTTTTTATTTTTATTTAATCTTTTTTTTTTTTTATTTAATCTTTTTCATTTTTTATTTAATCTTTTTTATTTTTTATTTAATCTTTTTTTATTTTTTATTTAATCTTTTTTTATTTTTTATTTAATCTTTTTCATTTTTTATTTAATCTTTTTTATTTTTATTTAATCTTTTTTAAATTTTTTATTTAATTTTTTTGATCTATTTTATTTTTTATTTAATCTTTTTTATTTTTTATTTAATCTTTTTGATCTTTTTTATTTAATCTTTTTATTTTCATTTAATCTTTTTTATTTTTATTTCATCTTTTTGATCTTTTTTATTTTTTATTTAATCTTTTAATTTTTATTTAATCTTTTTTATTTTTTATTTTATCTTTTTTATTTTTATTTAATCTTTTTCATTTTCATGTATTTATGATTACTCTTTATATTTTATCATTTTATTATTCATTTTTTTTGTTCATGTTATCTATTTATTTTATTTATTTTCTATTGATTTTTATCTATTTATTTTTGTTATTTATTTACATTTATGTATCATATTTATCTAGTCATTTAATTCTGTTGTATTTTCATCCATTTATTTATTTTACTTGCTTCCATCTCTGCAACCTGTTGTCAAAGACGACGCAGCTTCAGGTTTTGGCATTTTGGGAAGTTTAAAGATATTCGCATTTTCTTGAAGTCTCCATGTTCTTTGTTCTTTCCGTCATTTCAACCCCCATCTCTACCTCTGCCCCTATTGGCCCCTTTTGATCGGTAACCTGCCTTAAACCCACACCTGTTCCTATCCTTAACATCGTCTATCCCCGATCTCTTCCAGTACCTCCTCGTCCATAATTTGCTGCGCGCTTTTTTTTCTTTTTTTTTCATTTTTTTTTTTGGATTCCATTACTGTACCAACCTGGATTCCTGGTCATTCCCCGCGGGCAAGCCACTAAAGAAACCTGACGCATCCTATACGACGGTTCGCTTCCTGTACAAAGGATTATTTCTATCTAAAGGGCTTGCATGTGAACCACACAGGTGGGAAGCTTCTGCGATGGTTAGGAGTGGAGAAAAGACCCCGGTTTCGAAGTAGTTTTTCCATTCTGCTGACGTAATAAGGTACAGACCGGAAGACGCGACGAACAGGGAAAGGGTAGAAGAACAGGAGGAATTAGTAATTGTCGAATTCAGAAAAGAAACTGAACGGGGGGTTACTTTTCGTCCGTCCTCTTTTTCTATTTGCCTTATTCGAAATAACAAGTGAGGTCTATTAAAAGACGGGTAACCGTGATGGTAGAAGGAGGGAGAGAAAGAGACAAGTGATGGAGAAAATTAGAAGATGGTGGGGAAGGAAGTATCGGTATGCGCATGCGCACTGTTGAAATAAACGACAAGATATAGACGGCTGACTGTGAAACGAAAAGAATGTTTTAGAAATGCGCGGAATAAAACGATTATTGTTACAAAATTAGAGAAAAGCTAATAAGTTATGATAAATAAAGTGCAACTTGTGTTCAATTTGTGTAGACATAAATTAAGTTTTAATGTTTAACATTTACAAAACAACATTAGGTAAAACGTTACTTGGGGGGGGGGGTGAAGAAGACGGAAAATTTCACAAATTTACCTGGAAACAGCATATACAGGGTGGGCCAAAATAAGGGTCCTATTTTTAAAAATTCATAACTTTTTTATTTATTGATTTTTTTTTTTTAGAATAAGTAAAGGACCCTTTCCGAAGCAAGCATGAGCCGTATTAGCCCTAAGGAACGTACCCTCATTTAGAAAACATTATTTTTGCTTAAAAAACTCAAAACAGTGTAAAAAACAATACTTTAGTTTTTGTAAGTTTTAAGAAGTGTTTTTCGGCTAAAATTTGTTTTGTTTATTTATAAAAATCTCGGAAGGGTCAGTCTACACACACATAAAGTTTGGTGAGTTTAACTTTTATTTTGTGGAAGTTATTCAAATTCAAGTTATTCAAATTTAAAGATAGGACCCTTATTTTGGCCCAACATATATATATATATATATATATATATATATATATATATATAGTGTGTGTGTGTGTGTGTGTGTGTGTGATGAATGAAAAACGGAAAACAGGTTAAAGTGCAGGAGAAAAACAAAACCAAACGGTTTGACCGGTTTCGTTCGTGTCGACGAACGTCTTCAGAAAAAGTGAAGATTTGGAAACAATTTTATTTTGAAGAATAAGAAACAAAGAAGAATGTGTCACCCACTTGTCATATTTCAACGTCACTTAAAGTCTTCTCATATGGTCCAATCGGATCATCCTTTCCTCTTTCCATGTGTGTGCCTCCAAAATAAAATTATTTCCAAATCTTCACTTTTTCTGAAGACGTTCGCCAACACGAACGAAACCGGTCAAATCTCTTGTTTTTGTTTTTCTCCTGCAATTTAACCTGTTTTCCGTTTGTCATTTTTCCCACATTTTATCTACCACGGCATTTCATTTTCATGAATTATCGTGCACCTTACCCCATTATATATATATATATATATATATATATATATATATATATATATATATATATATATATATATATATATATATGTGTGTGTGTGTGTGTGTGTGTGTATATGTATGTATGTATATGTGTGTGTATAGAATAAAATGATACTTTAAAGATATAAATAATATCTAATATCTTTAATTAGTTAACTATCAGGCTAAAGACAAAGCTAAATATATTGGATAGAGCATTAAAAATAATGGATTAAATGAAAGAATAAAATGAGAAATGAAGCAAACTTTATTACATATCAAAGTTAAAGCAAAAAGTACTGTAAAGTCCTTAATCCATGGATTTTCAAAGAAAATCTTTATTATATATATATATATATATATATATATATATATATATATATATATATATATATATATTAATTTCCCTTATTTACGTTGGCCGAGTAGATATGGCGACTGCTTGTAGATTCTAGGCTGACTTTGTGAACCGGGTTTGCGCCTCCCGACCGTCTGAAATTATTCATTTCCTGCACTGATGAGAGTAATAAGCTTGAAACGCTAGCGTCTGTAGGTATTAATAATTTAATATTCATATATATATATATATATATATATATATATATATATATATATATATATATATATATATATATATATTAGTAGTATTTTTTAAAGGCTGTTGGCAATGCAAATTCCGGGTAAGATGCAAGTTGTAAGGAACAAAAACAATAAATCGAATACGAAATATGACATACTATTTATTTTTCCTAAAATCTTACATAACAGCAAGAGTGTTGTTAGCTGTTTGTGTGATGTTCGGATGATTAAAAAATCATTATTTAATATTTTGGGAAAAGAAACTTCCCTTTGTCAAAAATAATCAATACCAGAAGAATTCCCCGACTATGCAGAGAATCTGACAAAGCAGAACAGCAACGAAAACCAGGCTCGCAGAAATGTAAATTAAAGTTTTTTTTTTAAGTTATGTTTTGGTGATCGATAAACTGTTGGTTTTAATAATAATAATAATAATAATAATAATAATAATAATAATAATAATAATAATAATAATAATAATAATAATAATAATAATAATGATAATGATAATAATAATAATAATAATAATGATAATAATAATAATAATAATAATAATAATAATAATAATAATAATAATAATAATAATAATAATAATAATAATAATAATAATAATAACAATAACAATAATATATATATATATAATTTTTTTTTTTTTTTAGTTTATAATTTTGATTATTGGTTATATTTTCAGTGTGTTTTATCTTCGTATTTTGTTTCTTCTCTTACGTATTTAAAGAATTTTAAATAAAGTAAAATAAAGTAAAGTAATTAATCTCTCATTTTGACTATTCTAGATATTATTAAATTTATTGATATTCTAAATCCAAGAAGTGAAATTAATTGTGGGTTTCGTTAAATTAGATTATCGAAATAATGCGATATGTATTTACTATAGGATAAAGGGAAGTAACTTAGTTAAGTAAATTAATTTATTTTATGGATTTGGATTGTAGAATTCTGTAATATATTAATAGTTATATATATATACAATACATATATATACGTACATGCATATACACATATATATAATATATATGCTTACATACATACACAAGCATATACATGTGCAACACTTACGTATTATTGTTTGTTTATTTGTTTATTTATATTTTCTTAATTTTACCTTGTTATCGTATTTCTTACTATTATTATTTATTTTTTTATTTATTTACTTATATATATATATTGTTTTATATATTTAATTTAATTATTTATTTATCATTATTGTTATTATTTATGTATTTATTTATTTTATATTTGTATGTTATTTGTATACATTTTATATGTGTTTGGGTTAATTAATTAACAATCTCAGGTTATGAGGTGACTTATTTTTGTGACTTAGTGGAATAGGTTGAAAGTGTTTTTTGGTTTGTGGCTGAATGTGTGTTGGGATGGATGTTCATATGGGGAGGGGCCTATTTGATTGTTTGGGTGTGTGATGATTTAATATAGGAGGTAAGTAATGAGTGAAGTGGTGGAAACGGAGTATGATGAGTGTTAGATATGAGGGTTGGTCGGTGGATGAGGGGTAGATATTATAGAATGAACGGTGAGTTGAGCTCGTGACGCTGATTGAGTGAGGGGTTTAATCTGGAGATGAGAATTGATTCTGTGATTCTAAGGTCACCAATGTTTCTGACAGATATATATATATATATATATATATATATATATATATATATATATATATATATATATATATATATATATATATATATATAGGCAAACATTATTAAATAACACATATATATATATCAGTTCCAATGCCCTATGGGAGAATGTATCTCCGACAACAATAAAAAAAAGTAATTCTTACATAGATTTCACTTCCACAACACAATCCTGAAGACTCACCCTACATCTCTCCGACACTAGCTCTATATGCCAACACCTAAAAAAACATAATTGCACCCCCTCCCAATATAGAAACATCGTTGTTAACAATACCAAAATAATACACCATGATACCAATATAAAAAATTAAAAATACTCGAAGCCCTCTACATAAAAACTAAACATCCTACAATTAATAATGTCAATTATGAAACTAGTCGCAACATTTTAAAGTGTCTAGCATAATAATTAACATTACCAAATTCTTAGCCATTAGGTAGTTATGCGTTTGAATTGTATGCACTTTATTTAACGTCATCAATTTCTTAACGGTTTAAACAGTCAAACTTTAAATCACTCGTATGTGTAGAACGCCATCACGCTCTCATGTACATTTCAACTTTACAGACGCGTTTTCAAATATAAACTACTTGCCGTTATAATTCAAAAATGAGCACAACAGTAAAGACACTAAAACTAATACCGCCTGAAGATGATTTGACGATTCAAAACGAAAGTACTTGCAAAAAAGTAAAAAGAATGGAACAAGAAAGCCATGGATCATATTTATATCAATTTGACCGAAACATTAGATGGACAATTCGGAAAATTCAAAAAATAAAAAAAAGTCGGATCAAACAAAACCACTCCGTGTTATTTAATAATGTTTGCCTAAATGAAAATATGTTGCCTAAATACACACAATATATATATATATATATATATATATATATATATATATATATATATATATATATATAGTAATCCAGGTAAAGTAAACATCCGCAGAATAAAAATCCAAGGAATTTTAACCATGATTATAAACAGTGCTCAATATTAAATAGAGCTTTTATACATAATTATTTGTATGGGGGAGACTTCCAAAGAGAAGCAGTTCGAAGAAAGAAGCTATTTGGAGTAGAAGGCTCTCCGGCATCGGCGGGGGGGGTCCACAGTGAATGGATGGGATTTAGCTGATTGTCGCGTTGGTCGAGTGTATTTACGTGTCGAGGGAGCACTAGAGTAGCAAGTTCATCGGAGCACATTCCATTGAATTACTTCTAAAACAAGCACAATGATGCAACATTGCGGCGATGGGACGGGGGCTGGAGCTTGGTGATTATTGAGGGACCTATTAGATTAGAGACTCCTTTTTCGACGATGTCTAAGAGGGGGAGATTGGTAGATGGTGCACCAGCCCAGATGTGACAACAATACTCCATGCATGGTGGTGGCTTTGTAGAGATATACCATACTGTCACGTATAAGAGGTTTTCTCTCACGGTAGAGGAAGCCCACTTTCTTTGCAGCAGCCTTGACAGGACTCCCTCGTTCCCCAAATAAATGACTAACTGAATCGTCTTCGAGCTAATGTTACGCGGCCCAAATTACGATTGAGTTTTATTCAGCTAGAAAAAAAAACCCTCTTCAAATAGTTTTGATATTTCAGCTTCTCCGGCAGTTCAACCTCACAACCTTTTAAAAACTCTGTAGACGAGCAAGTAACGACAATCTACATGACAGATTTGGCTACCCTCTCTAACACAAGGTGATAAAATATTTTACAATATTTAACAATGCTACTTTCTTCAAGAAACGTATCTTATATTGACACGAAGATAGACACCGATATGGCTAATATGGCGTCGAATAGATAGACGGTTCTGTTGACTGCATTATATAAATTTGGATGGGGGAATTTTAGCAATGGAGAGCAATTTTACTGTCTGTGGTTCTAGATAAATTAAGTGCATATGGCGCGTATCGTTGAAGTTAATTTTTCTTTTGTTTTGGTTTACGCTTGTAATCACCGTTGTTCGAAGACAACGGTGCAGTCATCACCAAAGATGTCGAAATACCACACGGGAAGAAGGAAAGAAAAGAGAAATTGAAGAAACGAAGGATTTACAGAGTTGAAGACGAAACGAAGAGAATTGACAGTAGAGAAATGATAAATATTTAAATAAGATCAGAATTGTAGATGAATGATTTATTGGCAAAGAGAGAAGAAATATGTGATGAACCCAGTTGACAAAAATAGAGCGTAGGGAACGGCAAAAGAAACGAAACAGAAAGAAACGAAACGAAACGAATCTAAAAACAAATGCAAACGAAAAAAAGAGCGGACGAAAACAAGAAATAAAATTAATTGCTTCGTATTAGTTAGATTATTCGGAGTAATCTTGAACTTTTCAGCTTTAACCTGTCTGCATTATCTTAACGAAATTAGTTCTAGTTTTATTACAAGTTAGTCCAATTAATAATTTAATAACCAAACAATACCGTAATTATTAGTTTAATTTAGATGATTAAATTAGTAATTGGAATAAATTGTTATTAAACTAGAATTCATTTGGTTAAGATAATGTCGTTTCAATGGTAACCATCTTGAAGCTGAAAAGTTCAAGATAACCTAATTTGGACTACTATTCTAACCTTGGATGTTATTCTCACAACGTTTTTGATCGATCAAACCTCCGACCTTCTTCAGGTGCGTCTTGTTGAACTCGGTTATCTTTATGTCGAACTCGGGAATCTTTATGTCGAACTCGGGAATCTTTATGTTGAACTCGGGAATCTTTATGTCGCACTCGGGAATATTTATGTCGAACTCGGAAATCTTTATGTCGAACTCTGGAATATTTATGTCGAACTCGGAAATCTTTATGTCGGACTCGGGAATCTTTATGTCGAACTCGGGAATATTTATGTCGAACTCGGGAATCTTTATGTCGAACTCGGAAATCTTTATGTCGGACTCGGAAATCTTTATGTCGAACTCGGGAATATTTATGTCGAACTCGGGAATCTTTATGTCGAACTCGGAAATCTTTATGTTGAACTCGGGAATCTTTATGTCGAACTCGGAAATCTTTATGTCGAACTCGGGAATCTTTATGTCGAACTCGGAAATCTTTATGTCGAACTCGGGAATCTTTATGTCGAACTCGGAAATATTTATCTCGAACTCGGGAATCTTGATGTAATACTCGTGAACCCTTCCTGGGCCAACACTTGGTTTCTCTCAATTTTGAAGGAGGGACCACGTAATGATTGCCAACATCTCTGAGATACATAGATATTTGGATATGTCATTAAAGTTCTCCTTTACTGTAAAATACCAACCACAGAATCAAGCCGTGTTGATCCATGCGAATTTACTTTACTTATAGAGAAACCAAATGTTAGCCCCAGGAAAGGGCCCCCTTGATTTCTGAGAACTTCGACTGAAGTAAAATGAAACAAAAAAAATAGACACGGTCGCCCAGGCAGCCTGTGTAAAACACTCACATTATTAGATATCCCGAATTGTAACATTCAAAGAAATATCATGTCCTTCTGACTCCGCCGCTCAATTGTGATGGAATAATTATGGGCTAACAAGAATCCTACTATTCAGATGTGGTGCAGTGACCAGGAGTTTCTAGGACGGGAACATTCTAAAGAAAAAATAGAAGAAAGAAAAAAATAATTAACAAAATTTACCAGGAGAATATACAACGAAGTAGCTTTGACACTGTGAGTACATTCTTAGTACTAAAAGCAAACGTTGCGAAGAAAAAGGTTGACATGTCGGAAGTCAAAAAAATGAATATATATGAAAGAAAAGGACATAAAAGAAAGACAAAATATGATTTTGCAGAAAAACACGAAATAGAAAAGAAAAAAGAAAGAAACACAATTAGTTATAAAAAAAGAACAAACAAGTTGATAACAAGAATGTGATAGTGTTTTGTGTTGGTTTTTATGTTTGTTTTGTGAATTGAGATTTAGTATGTCGTGATGAAATTCCATTTTATTCTCTTTTGTGGCTGGTTGCGGAGGACATATTTGAGAGCGAGGGTTAGGGTTAGAGTAAAGGTTAGGGTTAGGGTTTAAGGTTAAGGTATGGGTTAGGGTTAGGGTTAGGGTAAGGGTTAGGGTTTAAGGTTAGGGTATGGGTTAGGGTTAGGGTTAGGGTTAGGGTTAAGGTATGGGTTAGGGTTAGGGTTTAGGGGTTAGGTGTTAAGGTTAAGGTATGGGTTAGGGTTAGGGTTGGTGTTAGGGTTAGGGTTAGAGTAAGGGTTAGGGTTAGGGTTAGAGTTAGAGTTAGGGTTGGGGTTTGGTTTAAGGTTATGGTTTAAGGTTAGAGTATTGGATTAGGGTTAAGGTTAGGGATAAGGTTAGTGGTTAGGGTAAGGGTAAGGGTAAGGTTTAGGGTTAGAATAAGAGTTAGAGTTATGGTTATAGTTAGGGATTTGGTTTTAGTTAGGGTTAGGGTTAGGGTTAGGATTAGGGGTTAGGGTAAGAATAAAAGTTAGAGTTATGGTTAGGGATTGGGTTAGGGTTAGGGTTATGGTTAGGGATTAGGTTAGGGTTAGGGTAGAACTCAGAAATCTCTCCGTCAAACCCAGAAACCCGCACGGAACTTCGAACGGAACTCCTCAGGGGTAACATGCTCTAGCGAAGAAAGAGAGAGAACGATGATTAAACACGGGGAGAATCGAATAGATTTTAAAATGAGTGAATAATGTTTTAAAATATCAGAACGAAAAAAATATGATGATTATAGGTTCATGGCGAACAGGCCGAAGCGTTCGATATTGGGCTATATTGGCAATTGTGAGCAACGCTTTGGGCTATATATTTTTTAATAAAAAATCGAAAGATGATATTCGTGTAATCAAAAGAGAACCAGGTAAATTAGCGTAGACGCATGGATAGATAGTTAGCGTTGAAATCAACTGCAATCGTGCGTATTAATAGGCGCGAATTAATTAATAGCTTTTCAGAAAGACCGTGGGCACTTTCTGTCAAAATGTGGGAATGATAAGAGGGGCGTAGGGTGTCGAGGGCAAATCACCATGGCCGTAGGGGAGTTGTATTTGGAATTGGAGTCGTTGAAAACGTATTATTGGACGCAGTCGTTGGAATAATAAATGCGCTTTGACCTTCGGGCAAACGAGGGATCTCGATGAAAATTCTGAAAACATGGAATAGGAATGGTGAATTCTAGAACGTCACAGTAAAACGTTGAAAGAGTCAGAAGTATTAGTTTTCTCAAAATAGTAAAGTCATCTTTTGTTAAGTGAGGTATGTTAAATAATACAGACGGAAAGGTATATTAAATAATAAAGAGGGTAAAGTATGTTACATAATAAATAGGATAAGGTATGTTAAATAATAAATAGGGTAAGGTATGTTAAATAATACAGACGGAAGATTATATTAACAAATAAAGAGGGTAAAGTATGTTAAATAATAAATAGGGTAAGCTATGTTAAATAATACAGACGGAAAATTATATTAACTAATAAAGAGGGTAAAGTATGTTACATAATAAATAGGATAAGGTATGTTAAATAATAAATAGGGTAAGGTATGTTAAATAATACAGACGGAAAGGTATATTAAATAAAGAAGAGGGTAAAGTATGTTACATAATAAATAGGATAAGGTATGTTAAATAATAAATAGGGTAAGGTATGTTAAATAATACAGACGGGAAATTATATTAACTAATAAAGAGGGTAAAGTATGTTACATAATAAATAGGATAAGGTATGTTAAATAATAAAGAGGGTAAAGGATGTTACATAATAAATAGGATAAGGTATGTTAAATAATAAATAGGGTAAGGTATTTTAAATAATACAGACGGAAAATTATATTAAATAATAAAGACGGTAAAGTATGTTACATAATAAATAGGATGAGGTATGTTAAATAATAAAGAGGGTAAAGTATGTTACATAATAAATAGGATAAGGTATGTTAACTAATAAATAGGGTAAGGTATGTTAGATAATAAAGAAAGCAAGGTATGTTTATAATAAAGATGTAAAGCATGTTAAATATAAAAAAGGGTAAGGTATGTTATTATAAAGAGGGAAAGTATGTTAAATAATAAAGAGGGAAAGTATGTTAAATGTTAAAGATGGTAATGTGTATTCGAAATTAAAGAGGGTTAGGTATGTTAAATAATAAAGAGGGAAAGGTATGTTTATAATAAAAATATAAAGTATGTAAAATATAAAAGAGGGTAAGGTATGTTAAATAATAACTAGGCTAAGGTTTGTTAAATGTTAAAAATGGTAAGGTATATTAAATAATAAAATAGGCATATTGTGTTAAATAATCAATAGGGTGAGATATGCTGAATAAAAAAGAGTGTAAGCTATGTTAAATAATAAAAAGGGTAAATTATGTTATATAATTCGAGTGGACGAGTGAACTAGTGTATACCTTAGCTAGTACATTATAGACAAAAGATTTCTAAACAGGAGGTTAACAAAGATTAATTATGGCTTGAAAGCAAGATCGTAAGAAGGAAAATATTGATATTTCGTAATCTTTAAACCTTTCAGCTCTGTTTAATCCTGCATCATTAGGGGCACTGACTTCAACTAGGGTTGCTACTTTCTCCATTTTGTCCCATATCACGATGTAAGATTTAACAGCTCCGTTATCTAGATATGTAGCTGTAGGGATTGCATAGTCATAGTGGATGGTGTATAAATTATTTCCAACTGTTCTTTCTGGTATATGCTCCCATATATTCAACTGTTTACATATAGTCCAGTGAAGATATTTACACACTCCGTTGTGTCACAGTGTATAATAGCAATCCCCCAGGAGAACCTTATAATAGGATGTCAGGTGGCTCACACTCTCCACTTCTATGTGATCATTCAATTGTCGCTGTATTTTTAAATTAATGTGCTACTCCAATAAGTCATTCTTATTCTTGACCTTTTGGCTAAGATCAAAGTGTAGTATCTGTTCCGATGGATACTTCACCCCATAGACTGGTATTGTCTTGACCTTCGGGGTTGATTTACGCCGGTCTATGGGTCTGTCCTGTGCAGTTCTAGGATGTCCACCCTCCCAGGCTTCGCCTCCCCTCCTTGGGGAGGAGTAAGTTTATTGCTTACTGCCTGAGGCGCCCCTACCGGGGAATGCCGACGGGGCTGCCCAGGCAATTTTTAAACCCCACTTGCCCGACCCGACCTTGGGTCACATCTTACTTGTGGGAGTAAGATAAAAACTGGCCTTGTGCCTAACTCCTGGAGAGGAGTAAATCAATACTCCAATAAGTCATCCACCCCTGTACCCGTTTTGCAACTAAGTCTCTTTAAGTTTTGTTCTAGTTTTTCATGTAGGCTAGTCAATCTCTTAAACCAGAAATCATGTATTCTATTGTGTCCATGTGATGTCAAGTTTACCATTTTTCTTTTAATGGTCTTGAAGATTACTTGTGGGTGTAAGATAAAAACTGGCCTTGTGCCTAACTCCTGGAGAGGAGTAAATCAATACTCAGTATTCCTGCTATCTTCTTGTTGTTTCCCCCATATGTTGCTATAGGAGTGTTGTTTTCGAGAGTTCTGAATGCTCTGTCTTTGTCTACCTATATCTATGTATTGGTAAAACAAGCCTTCAGTTTTCAGTACCAATCCTGTTTTTTTGTACTTCTCAGCCTACCTTTCTTCTCTGTTATTTTTTGCTTTAGTTCTACGTGTTTCTTGGTTATCCTTTGTTCTACTTTATCAGACATATATTTTCTCTTCCATTATTCCTTATTTATATAATCTTATTTTCTTACGTTTAGTGCATTAATTTATGTTTCTAGTTTTATTTCCTTTAGTGGGACTTTCTTTTAGAATCTTCTTTCTTTTTATCTTCTTGTATTATTCAGTATGTTTCTAATATCTTCATTTTGAAACTTTTCTTCTTAATTTTCTTTATTTTAAAAAACTCTTTTTCCATTTTCTAATCTGTTGCATTTTCTGTTTTTCACTTCATTAATTTTGTAATCTTTATTCATTTTCTAATCTTCTTCATTTTCTAATTTTATTCATTTTGTAATATTCGTTATTTTCTAATCTTCGTTTTCTAATTTTATTCATTCTGTAATATTCGTTATTTTCTAATCTTCGTTTTCTAATTTTATTCATTTTGTAATATTCGTTATTTTCTAATCTTCTCTAATTTGAAACAATTTTTTTTTCATTTTCTAATCTTTATTTTCTTATCTTCTTAATTTTCGAAACTTTTTTATTTTAAAGTTTTTCTTCATTTTCGAATATTCTTCATTCTTTAATCGTCTTCCCATTTAAACTATTGTCAATTATTTTTCTTATCTTCCTCATTTCCAAATCTCCTTGATTTGTAAATATTCCTTTTCTAAACTTCTTCATTTTTAAACTATTCTTCTTCATTATCTAATCTGCTTTTTTCATTTTTTCATTATGTTCATTTTCTAATCTTATTTATTTTGTAATCTTTATTTTGTAATCTTTATTTTGTAATCTTTATTTTGTCATTTTTATTTTCTAATCTTACTTTTCTAATCTTCTTTTCTAATCTTCTTCATTTTCTAATCTTATTCATTTTGAAACAATTCTTTTTTATTTTCTAATCTTCTGCATTTTTATACTTTTTAATTTTCTGAACTTTTTCATTTTTAATCTTTTTCTTCAATCTCATAGTCTTCTTCGTTTTCTAATCTTTTTCATTATCCTATTCCTTCATTTTCAAACTATTCTTTCTCATTTTATCATCTGATTCTTAATTTTTTTAATTTTCGTGATTTTTTAATCTATTTACAATCAGTCTGTTTTCCTTACATCATTTTCTCGTATTTTTCTTACTTTGTTTTTTTCTTTTTCATTCTCTTTTCAATTATTCATTTTCTTTTTTTTTTAACAACAAACATCATCTTCTCATTTGTTGGTCTGTTTCCCTCTTCGCTCGACCATCCTTTGCCCTATCTTTGATCATCATGATCAGCCTGGACTTCTCCCCACCCATGACTGATCTCCGGAACTCTCAGCCAGACGGACGTAAAACGCCCGAATACCTAAGAACATGAAACAGGTGGCAATATCACAAATGACAATACAGAGAGAGAAAGAGAAAGGGGATGGGGGAAGAAGAAAGAAAGCAAAACGACACGCGCACGCGGTACTCACATAAGAAATGGCTGATATTTTTTTCTTTTTTAATTGGAAGGGGGACAACATGAGAATGTAATGCATTAGATGAATCAGAGTTCGAGATACGGGTATATAGGTGGGGTTAGGGTTAGGTTTAGGGTTAGGTGGGGTTCGGAATAAGCACAGATTATACCTGCAAGCAACCTAGGGTTCATGCACTCATCTGCGGTGATGTAAAGAAAAGATAGATATATAAGTAGATAGATAGAAATATAGAAACTGAAATTAATAGGTAGATATAATATAGGTAGTCCCGTAATAGCAATAATAGATTAAAATGTAGAAGGTATGAATACAAGAAAAATGATTGAATGAGAGACAAAAAGAAAGAATTAAAAAAATATTTTTAAAAAAAGAATTTAAAAAATTAAAAATTAAAAAAAAATTAAAAAATAAAAAATAAAAAAATAAAAAATCTGGGATTTAAAAAAAAAATAAATAAATAAAAAATAAAAATAGGCAATAAATAAAAAATATAAAAAAATATATAAATATAAATAAAAATATGAATATGAATATAGATATAAATAAAAATATAAATATATAAATAAAATATAATATATGAAATATAAATATATAAAATATATAAAAAATATAAATATATAATGTATAAAAAAATATAATATATAAGAAAAATATAAAAAAATTATAAATATATAATATATAAAAAAAATAAAATATATAAAAAAATGGAAATATATAAATATAAATATAAATATAAATAAATATGAAAATAAAATAATAAAAATAAAATAATAAAAAATAAAAAATAAAAAATAAAAATAAAAAATTAAAAATGGGGGATTTTTAAAAAAAATCAAAAATCAAATAAAAAATTAAAAATTTAAAAAATTTAAAATTAAAAAAAAAAGAATAAAAAAAGAATGAAAAAATAATCAATGAGAAACAACAAAAAGAGAAAAGGAAAATACAACACACACACTCGCACACACATATACTGGAGAGAATTTGAATATCTACTAGACACTGTCCGCGAGTGTCAAATGTCTCTCCGTATAGAGGTTTATTATGACAACCTGGCATGCGGATACTTCTGTTTACAAGAAAAATCTGACGAAATATCTAAAATAACATAGTATTCGAAGCCCAAATAAGATCCCGTCGACATAGCAATACACTGGCTTATACGAGAGATGGTACACCTTCTCAAAGTAAGGTTACCTCAAGTCCACCAGAGTAGATTAATTCTTGTCCTGGAATCCGGTAAAACCAAGAGACCCCAACCATGTTTACTATGTTACTAAAACATAGTAAACTGGTCAATTGGGGAGAGGAAATAAATGTTCTTCACTCATTTACAAACTCAACGTTTGAGAGGTAAAGGATATCTTTAATGGAACACTCGGATATCTATGAATCTTATATAGAGATCAAGTGTTAGTCTCAGGAAGGGCCCTTGATTTCTGAGAACTTACACTGACATAAAATTTAAACAGTCGACTTGTAACCGTAAGGCTTAGGGTCACGTGGTGTAGTGCTTGGCCAAGATCAAAGTGTTATATCTGTTCCGGTATCGTCTTGGCCTTCTATGGGTCTGTCCTGTGCAGTTCTAGGAGATCCACCCTCCCAGGCTTTGCCTCCCCTCTTTGGGGAAGAAGTAGGTTTATTGCTTACTGCCTGAGGCGCCCCTACCGGGAAATGCCGACGGGGCTGCCCAAGCAATTTTTAATAGCGAGAGTGTTCACCTTCTCGGGCGTTGGCTTTTCAAGTCCCACTTTCCCGACCCGACCTTGGGTCACATCTTACCTTGTGGGAGTAAGATAAAACTGGCCTTGTGCCTAATCTCCTGGAGAGGAGGTAAATAAATACCCAACCACTTTCATAAATAACCTTGAGAATGGTATGAGTTAAATAGAAAGGTAGACAAGACGCTAAAGCTCATGTTGCCAAACTGTGACACTATGGACTTCCCACACACGTCGGCGGAACCGCCGAGAAATGATGAAGAAGGGAGATAATTGAACGGCGATAAGGAGACTAGCGAATGCATTGAACTCTTCAGACGAGATGGTGCCAGAACAGCTGAGTGTTAGTTTCTAGGATGCCGGATAACTATAAGCTGAGAAAGAGTGACGAGTTTTAGTTGTCGGTTGTGTGTGACTGAGAGAAAGACCGGACATTAAGGATTTCCGGTCGAGAGTTAATATATTTGGGGACCTGACTGTCGATTGGATTTCGGTTCGGTGAGATCGCCGAGAAGAGTGCGAGAGTCAACGACTCGGTGTCGAACAAAATAGATTGTCACAGAGAGCATTTGGATCCCTGGCCATGACGGTATCACACACACACACACACACACACACACACACACACGCACACACACCATCCAGCACAACTACATCATACGAACAACTTGTGTTGACATTGGATTTGCAGTCGACCAAGTTGTAATCAGTAGGGAAGCAGTCTCGCGGTAATGTGTACCACAAGCAGGAAATTTTGCAAAGAAGCTCTATCGGCGCTGATGTTGACCTTGTTGTTGGTCCAGGGGAGGGGGGATAACTGTATCATTAATTTTTTTTTTTTTTAATTATGTTTTTACTGATTAAAAATAAAGATACGATTAAAAATATGTAGTGGTTCCAGGTTGTAAAAGCACACGTAATTGCCTAAAAAGTAGCCCCCCCCCCAATTGGTTTTATTTATCTTCCTACCACAAGGTAAGATGTGACACAAGGTCGGGAAAGTGGAAATTGAAACACCAGCGCCCGAGAATTTGAGCGCTCTGGCCATTAAAAATTACCTGGGTAGCCTCGTCGGCATTCCCCGGTAGCAATAAACTAACCCCTTCTCAACGGGTGAGAAGGCAAAGCCTGGGAGGGTGGACCTCCTATGACTGCACAGGACAGACGACCAATAGACCGGCGTAAATCAAGACCCGAAGGCCAAGACGATACCGGTCTATGGGGTGTAGTATCCATCGGAACAGATACCAACTCCTGGTTGAGCTGTTAAATATTGGGTACAGGGATCAATATGTGATATTTTTTTTTTCATAAAATAATTCATGTATTTAAAAAATAATAATAATAATGTTACAGTTTTTACAGAACATTGTTTCATTGTTCGATTGATTATTTACGCGTCCAAAATTCTCTTTTTATTTTATGCTTATTTTCTTAGTCAAAGCTTGTTATCTCCCCTAGAACAACAAGGTGAGCATCAACGGCGCTCTATCCATGGAAATTTTGCCTGATGTTAGGCACATGGAGGGAGAAAAGAAACATATTTTTCCGTTGAGGTAAGAAAATGAGCTCTTGCTGTTGATGCCTTACAAGGAAGAACCAACAATTGGAGCTCAGTCGAGTACCTTTAATAAAAAAAAAATGCTGAAAGAGTACTAAGAGACTAACAACATCTGTTGTGTGAGAAGGAGGTTGTAGGTAAAAGGACATGATGATTATCGGGCAACACAACTAGGAGAATGAAAAATCCTAAATAACAATAGTCTTTCTCTGCTTAGCGCTTCATTATTTCCAGTCGTCCTGGATCCCTCCTTGCCGCTGCTATAAAACAATGGCGGTTCCACAGAGATGCGGTTAAACTTGCGCAACCCTTGCCTCAATTTAGACCACCCACACACCCTCACAAGGAATATCCATTGTCTTGGGAAACTGAAAAATAAACGGATATGTGCATGTGATACTATGTCATTCTTTCTTTCGCTCTACAGAAAGTTACGAGTCAAGGATACGTCCTCGACGATCAGTCTGACAGAAAGTGGGGCGTTGTGGCATCACCTTGCTATGCTCTCTCGGGACGAAGTATTTTTTTCTTGGCGGTAACAGGATGACAACCCTTCCAAGATGTACCTTCTCTCTTCAAGAAAGGATTGATTTATGGCGCCCAAACCAACCGGGCTGCTTAGGCATTTTTTTGCAATGCCTAATATTCCCACCTTCTGGCCTTGTGCCACATCTTTCCGCGGTGAAAGAGAATAAAAAACTTATTTTCTATTTTTTGATCGAATACAGTTTGTGCAGATATCAAAGAGTAAACGTCATTATGTTCAGTTAAGAGGACGAACTGCAGCAGTTGCACTTGATTATCGCCATGTTTAGTTGAATCAAGAAAATTACACTTTTGATACATGTTTCACCTCCCTTGCTTCTTCTTCTTTCTTTCTTTTTCTTTCTTTTCTTTTTCTTTCTTTTCTTTTTCTTCTTCTTTTTCTTTCTTTTCTTTTTCTTATTTTTCTTTCTTTTCTTTTTCTTCTTCTTTTTTTTCTTTTTTATTCTCCTTCTTTCTTCTTTTTCTTCTTTTTCGCCTTTTTTCTTTCTTCTTTTTCTTCTTTTCTTCTTCTTTTT
>OY744533.1:5210992-5238492 GCA_963556195.1 Sepiola atlantica | reverse complement strand
TTTACCAATGCCGTGGAAGTGCAATTAGCTATTTTACCAATGCCTTGGAAGTGCAATTAGCTATTTTACCAATGCTTTGGAAGTGCAATTAGCTATTTTACCAATGCCTTGGGAGTGCAATTAGCTATTTTACCAATGCCTTGGGAGTGCAATTAGCTATTTTACCAATGCTTATGAAGTGCAATTAGTTATTTTACCAATGCCTTGGAAGTGCAATAAGCTATTTTACCAATGCCTTGGGAGTGCAATTAGTTATTTTACCAATGCATTGGGAGTTTAATTAGTTATTTTACCAATGCATTGGGAGTTAAATTAGTTTGTTTACCAATGCATTGGGAGTACAATTGTGTAATTAGCTATTTTAGCAATTCCATTTTGAGTATGCGTTACTTGAATTGAATATAATTAGTAAACAAATGAGCACATAAAATTCGCGCGGATTGCCACACTAATGCCTAACTACTTATGAAGGCCAAAAGCCACTCCAGGATAAATGGCTAATGTAGATTGTCAACTGAATGATGACCAATACTACGAGATGATTGGAAACGATGGGTTAGGGTTAGGGTTAGGGGTAGGGTTAGGTAAGATGGGTAGAGTCTGATTACTTAAGAACACAACATAACAAGTATTTGTTGGTATTTTATTTTTAAATGACTCAATTCCGTAGTCCGCGGTGGTACCTATTAGGCCAATCACGCACCCCTTGTTTATTCTTGAATGATTCAGAGAATGTTAACCGAGTACCACCCACCTCCATCCGCTTATATGATGACGTGTCGCATTTCATAATCAACCCGTCATTAGCCGTCTTCATTAGATGCTAATAATTATTTGACCTTTTAGGGTCCCCTATTTCACCTTCACGCTACCAGCCGGAACCCCGACCCCTTGTAGCAATTGATGGAAAGTTCTGGATATCTATGTAATTATTAATTAAAAATGTGTAAACCGGTTAATAGTTTGACCTACGCGTTTCGGAAATGTCTTGTGGCGTCAAGATGAAGTTCGTTTGCAAACGACGAAACCATTTCGACATGAAGACGACATTTAAACGCTACAATTCAGATACGGCCGTTATCAAAAACCCGGTAAACCAGCGAGAGATTAAACCTTTTTAAAGGCAGCCGTCGTCAAAGTGTTCAAGTACTGAAAGGAACATGCGTTCAAGCCACGATATATGTATATATATGTGTGTGTGTGTGTGTGTCTGTGGGTGTGTCAGTTGTTACGGTCAATATCTTAGATTTGTATCTCCCCTGATTAACTGCCTAGCAAGGTGCTTGCTAGGTAGCGAAACACGTGTAGGGAACTATAGCTTTACAAAATAAATAAATAATTAAATGAAAGATCTTTTCTTTGTGATGAATCTTCTCTGGAAGAAAGAGAAACTATCTTGGTAAACTCTCCAAATATATATATATATATATATATATATATATATATATATATATATATATATATATATATATATATATGTGTGATTTTATGAAGGCTTACCAAAGCATTCCTTTCAAGACACCAATGATCACCATTAAAGATATTTTTTCTTACAAATACTATTTATTCAAATTAAATTTGAATAAATAGTATTTGTAAGAAAAAATATCTTTAATGGTGATCATTGGTGTCTTGAAAGGAATGCTTTGGTAAGCCTTCATAAAATCACATATAAATGCTCTGTACTCTGTAATCGAGTATCATCGAGCTTGTTTTTTATTGGAACAACCCCGGTCTTCACTGAATGATCTATTTTATAAGTGAAAAATCTAAATCTATATATATATATATATATATATATATATATATATATATATATATATATATATATATGATAAGTCAATGAAAAATAATTAGACCTGCAAATGGAGGCAAATCAATATCTTCAGTTGTTCAGAACAAGAGCAATTTAGTTAATAAAAATATTTATTTTTCTACTCTTTCATTCCTTAAGCAAGGCTTTTCAAAGATTAAAATCTTATCATCAGAGGAGGTTAATGATGGATAAGTTGACAGATGAGGACTGTCAAAATTCTAAATTTGAAAAAGTTTTTTTTTTTAAGTTTTTAAGTTCAAACGGGCATGAAAGTCACCAATAACGAAATCCAAATAGTGGGGGTTCAAAAATATTGGTAAATCCAGAAGAATCTGTGTAGAAATCCAACGACGACGATTCCGCCCAAGTTATAAATTTTCATATATATATATATATATATATATATATATATATATATATATATATATATATATATATATATATATATATATATATATATATATATTTATATATATATATATATATGATCTTGACTACAGATCAGTGGCGAATTGTGATCAGGGTTCGCGCCCGCCGACCGTTGAGAATAAGCTTCATACACTGAAGATTGCGTTAGCATGAAACATCGATGTCTGTAAGTATTAAAATAATTAATATTTATTTATAAATATTATTATTAGCTCCCTTCACCAAAGGCCGGGAACTCTGAGTGACTTTAATAACAAGCAGTACTAATAGCTGCATGCACGATCCGAATACGTTCGTTGATCACTCTAACTGCTTGTGTAAATTTAGCCGCCGATTCGCTATTTACAAAGTTAAATTCCTCCCTGATTATTACCTAATTGTCTATGGTCGAGGGGTTAAGACTCTTGACTACAGATCAGTGGCGATTTGTGATCAGGGTTCGCGCCCGCCGACCGTTGAGAATTAGCTTCCTGTACTGAAGATTGCGTTAGCATGAAACATCGGTGTCTGTAGGTATTAAAATAATAAATATTTATTCATAAATGTGTTTACCGGTGCGTTTTTATTATTTTGTCGCAACCCTGAGCGGTTTATTTTATTTATGTATTTATTTTTTTAAGAATATGCAGACGAGCGCATTTTTTTAATTCGCTCTTAATCGGACGAGTCATCAATTTTTGTATATATAGATTTTTTAATTGATTTATGAATTAATTTTTGCGTGCACAAAGGAGAATTTTTCCTTTTGTGCACGCAAACATTAATTTATAGATTAATCAATGAAATCTACATATACAAAAATTAGTTTATAAATTAATTAATTAAAAAAATTATTTATCTCTCTTTCTCTTTATATATATATATTTATATATATATATTTATATATATATATATATATATATATATATATATTAATTGATCAAGTTCAGATGTGTTAATAAAGTGAACATAAAAAAGTTTTTCGAGAGTGCTCAATACCAAGTAGAGCATTTATAAAATTGCATAAATAATATTATAGCCTTACGTCAATCAATCAACGTTTCAATGCGTATTACCGCATCTTGTCAAAGGCAGAGTTAAAATAAATGTATTTTAACTCTGCCTTTGACAAGATGCGGCAATACGCATTGGAACATTGATTGATTGACGTAAGCCTATAATATTGTTTATGTAATTATATATATATATATATATATATATATATATATATATATATATATATATATATATATATATATATATACAGGCTGATTCATAAGTCACTTAGCTATTTATTTTTGAAAATCTAAAGTTAAAAAATACGGTAATACAAAACAGAAAGTTTATTAAACAAATTCATTTATGGGAGTTTAAAATTACAGCAAATTTTCAAAATGTCCACCTTCGTTCTGCATGCATAGCTCCATTCATTTTTGCAAGGAATTTACGACTCTTTGTAGCATTGCCTTTCAACAAGTGTGGGAGATTCAACAAATTTAGCAATATGAATACAAATAAAAATTCGCTCTTCAATTGTAAATGACATACTGCCTGAAAAAAAAGCACCATATGATGATTTACACAAATTTAAATAAATAAAAATAAATATATATAGAAACAAATGTATAAACGAACAAATTTAAAATAACAAATAACAGTAATTAGAGAGTAAGATAACAGTTATCAAAAGTTCATATGGTAATCATTTTAAATAGCTAAGTGACTTATGAATCAGCCTGTTTATATATATATATATATATATATATATATATATATATATATATATATATATATATATATATATATATATATATATACATATATATATACTAGCTGGGTTTGTCAGCTCACTATCGCTTCGCAAAGTTCGCTAATTGAAATACTGAAAACCAAAATTTTAAATAATAAACATTTTATTCATAAGTTTCTTGCAAACACGCGACTAAAACTTTCGCATTTATTCGTATTAATAGATAAACATTAACATCTTTGTACGGTTGATACAAATTTGTTTTTCTATTAAATAAGTCTCTAATACAATCAAAAGAAAGAATAAACCAATTCGATGGAAAATAAATACGGCGTCGTTAACGGGAGAGAAAACGAGCAAGGCAACCAGCTAGCCAGACAGACAGACAGACAGACATCCACACGCTCCCTTACCTTTTCTATTTTTGTTTTTGCATATCTGTAAGAATTTTTTTATTTTAAGAAATTGGGTTGGGTGGTATTTAGTGTCTAGGTCATTGTGACATTAATTTTATCTGGGGCAGGGAGTGAGGTGGGTTTGAAATTATTCTATATAATAAGAATAATATATATATATATATATATATAGAGAGAGAGAGAGAGAGAGAGAGAGAGAGAGAGAGAGAGAGAGAGAGAGAAAGAGAGAGAGAGAGATTGAACATTTTAAGTCAAGTTGACAACAAGCCGCCATTCTGTGTAATGCATAACTCTAGGCCACGCCTATTGAGTTCTCTCTCGACTGCTTGCTGGATAGCCACTGTGTTTGCTATTTAGATGTTGACTTGCTTCCCGTTTCTAGACAATGCGCGTAAGAGCAGTGGTACGCGCCTCGGCTGCTGAGTCAAACATAGCTTTCGTATCGAGGTTCGAACCATGTGACCGGCAGGGATTGTCTCCTCCCATACTGACGATTGCCGGTTTGGAATGAAACACATGTCCATATGGGTTCATTTTGAAAATAATATATATATATATATATATATATATATATATATATATATATATATAGTGAATGCTTTTATTCGAACATGTACAAGGTCTGCTACACTGGCATGTCGATGTTATCGATCTACAGCTATCAAGAGCTGAGGTCTCATCAGGCAGAAAGTTTTTTTGTGATCCGACCTAACTATACACATCAACCCTCTCCAGCCCACGACAACTTTTAAATGGCTAGAGACACCCACCCCTAACACCCTCCCTACCTCTCTTTCTTTCTCCTCTCTTTCCCTTTCTTTTCCTTTCCCTCGGCCCCCCTCTACCCCAGCTCAGCGTTGGATAAAAATAAAAATATGAATTACTGTAAATTAAACTTTTCTAACGGTCAATAATTTTTTTTTTAATTGGTCACATGACTATCATTTCTTCTTCTTTCATTCCTTCTTGACTCCATTCTTCCTGGACTTCACCGACCTGGTCGGATCACAAAAAATAGCTGTAGATCGATAACATCGGCATGCCAGTGTAGCAGACCTTGTACATGTTTGAATAAAAACATTCACAATACAGCTCTATATCTTTATTGAGCACTCTTTTATAAGCCCGGTTTGATTCCCTTTGGATTTCTACCCTGTGGATTTTTACTCTACCGGGATTACTATATATAGGGTTCGATCTCTGTGTAAGTTAGCCATGCTGATGGCGGCTGTGAGCCAGAAACACGTGTCCATGGATTACTTTTATGTACGTATAAAATTAATATATATCAGAAACAAAATATACGGCCTTTGAAATGAGGACGACTAATAATGCAGTTTTTCTGCATCTTAATCACTTAGGAAGTGAAACAATTAAAAATAATAGTAAGCTCAATAACAACGAGCTGAAAATCACCTTTAAAAATAATTACATAGAAATCATTATATATATATATATATATATATATATATATATATATATATATATATATATATATATATATATATAGTCTAAAGAATATTTGAGTCATTTTAACAAAAAAAGAAAAAGTAAAATTCAGTTTTAATTCCTAGAGAAACTAACTAAATCCAAGATATTGCAGACTTAACATTCGTTGGAAAATTCATTAAAAATAAAAAAAAAAGGAAATAAGTAAATAAAAATTTTTTTAAAAGAGGGGGGGTGAAGTATCTTACAGTAAAATGTTTGTTTTACTGTTAGATACTTCACACACACCCCCCCCTTACGCGTCTAATATTAACACGGGGATCATCAGCTGTTTACCATGTAACTGTTTCGGAGATTTAAAAACAGGACAGTTATAATATTCATGGCTCTCCAATGGTACTGATTAAACTACCATTTCCCCAATAATCAAGTGTCGAAATAATTCAGCTTAAAATTTCACAAATATATACATTAAAAAAAATTAAAAAATTATAATAATATATAAACACTACACCCAAAAACCATTCTGCAATATGGTAGCTAGCAATAGAATTATATAGGAACCAAAGTTGCATTAAAAAATAAATAAATAATAAAAAAAAATAAAAAATAAAAATAAATAAATAAATAAAGCTTAAGTACCTTAGGTACCAGAAAGATATATATATATATATATATATATATATATATATATATATATATATATATATATATATATATATATATATATATATATTATCATCTTGTGGATTTCTTGCCATAAATAGCATTTAATCAGCTCAATCGATATCGGATTCTGCATGTTCGCTGGTTTGTAAGATATTTCATTCCGTGTTTATCACACAATTAAAAAAAAAAGCTAATCTATTTCTACAATTATCGGGAATCGGAAAAATCAAAACTTTTTCAGGTATCGGAATCGGAATCGGTATCGGATTCAGAAAAAGTTGTGGCAATAAGCCTTCGAAGGGCCCATATTATTATTTGTACTCACTCGGAGTTCTCACACTGGTCATCATCAGAGATTACTTACTGATTATAACCGGTGGTGTTCCCTGGAATCTGGGTGACAACAAGTCTCTTTAGATTCCCAGTACTCTCCTCCTCTTTCGATAACCTTAGCAAATAACTTTGCATTATCGCAACAACCACTTACCATTGATTTTTCGCTGGCAACGATCATTGGGTCTTCACTAGAATTTGGGTGGCAATAAGCCTCCCCAAGGTCCCAGTACTCTTCTTCTGGTTAGTGCTCTCCATCCTCGGTCCTTCCATCCTCCTTGACCCTTCACGACTGCGAGGCTGATGCCCTTTTTTTTGGGGGGGGGGAGCATAGTTTATAATATTTCATGTAGTTTCAGTGCCCTCGGGTTCATATGCTCCTTCTGTCGTTTTGTTTTACTTCTGTGCCAGTTTCCATGTGGCTGGTTAGTGTTTTTAGTAATTGTGAGTTGGTTTCTGCATTCGAGGATTTTTCTTTAAGATTTGAGCTTTTTTATAATTGCCGTCGATTGTATAGTGCCAGTCTTCCCCTTGATTCCAATTTCTACTGTTATTGATGGTCTCCTTTCTTCATACAATTATAAGAAACCTTTAAAACCACCGATTCCCATGGATGAATGATAACACCCCCAACGAGAGTCCAACGTTCAAACCTCCTGTCTAATATCCACAGGTAACATGAATTGGAATAAATACATAGAAGATACTGCCAAGCCTGCTGCAAAGAAAGTGGTCTCCCTTTACCGAGCTAGAAAACTTCTCACACCTGCCAGTATCCTATATCTCTACAAAGCCACCATTCGCACACGTGTGCAGTATTGTTGCCACACCTGGGCGGGTTGGTGCTCCAACCACCAGTCACTCCTTCTTAGACAGGGGCAAAAAGAGTCTCTAACTTAATAGGTTCCGCATTGTTTACCAAGTTACACCCTCTGTCTCATCGCCGCAATATGCTTGATTTAAAGAGATTTTTTTATGGAAATCGCTCCTGACAAGGTATGAAGCCACTTGATGTAAGGAGCTAACAAGAATAAATATGATTATCGCAAAGACATGAGATGCCTATTAAAGTTAGTCTTGAAAAGACCAAGATTATAAGTAGGAGGAAAACAGTCAGCAGGAAGAGAGTTTCAAAAGCCTGTGTTTCTTGGAAAGAAGCTGTTACAAGTTCTTCCACGGAATATTCTCCGACGAACACACTGCGCTTAAACCCCTCAACAAAAATACCTCCGTATCACTTGACTAGCAGCAAAATCACACCCCTTTAATGTAGAGGTCGGAAAACTTTATAGTCTAATAGCTTTTTCCCTCGGCCAGTTTGCCTTTGGAATTCCCTCCCTGCTCCCTGTTTCCCCGACCGTACCAACATGCATAAATGTAAATGTAATGTGAACAACCATCTTGCTGCCCAACTCCCCACTTAGGAGTCCCCTATAAATATGTCCCCTAATCACAGTAACCCCTTACGTCTCAGTGGCAATATGTCTTCTTTTGGAATGAAAAAAAAAATTAACTCACTAGCAATTTTCAGACGAGTCATTACCAATTTGCATTCACTGACAAAAGCAGTTGGTATTCCTGGATTGAGTGACAACAAGTCTTCCCACTTTCCAGCACTCTCCGCTTCTTTCTGTCATTTTAAGTGTTCGCAGCAGCCGTTTACCATTCAGCTTTCGCTGATAACGGCCGTTGGTTTTCTTTGGAATTTGAGTGCCCATAAGCCTCACTAGGATTCTCTATGTATCTTTCCAGTGGAAGTCCGGATGGTGCTTTGTCCTCCTCGGTCTTTTCATCCTCCGTGACGCTTCATGAACAGTTTGCGCGGTACAAGCAGATGTTGGTGAAACTACGTATTTGCTGGGGAAACAGGGGGGGGGATGCAGATTATGCGATTTTCCTAACACATCTATTTTGTGTATTCCAGGTCCTTCGGAGGAGGAGGGGGAGTAGGAGGAGGAGAAGGGGGATGAGGAGGGGGAGGAGGAGGGGGATTATTATTATTTGTATTATTATTATTTGTACTCACTAGGAGTTCTCACACAGATCATCGTAAGTGATTGCTCACCGACAACAACCAGTGGTATTTCTTGGAGTCTGAGTGACAACAAGCCTTTCCAGATTTCCAGTATTCTTCACCTCTTTTCGATAACGATGCGGTATCGCAACAGCCTCTTACCATTGATGTATCGCTGGTAAGAACAATTGTTATTATTATTATTATTATTAGTAGTAGTAGTAGTAGTAGTAGTAGTAGTAGTAGTAGTAGTAGTAGTAGTAGTAGTAGTTGTGTTAGCTTTCTCGGTTATTTTTAACAATATTAAACAGAACGAAAAAGGGGTAAAAAAACAAATACGCAACAAATATAGTTACCAAAGGCAAGATTATTTACTCTTCTACCAACCAGGATAAGTTTTTTGTGTGTTTGAACTTATTTTAAAGCGTTTTTTTTAGTCCCATGCAAATGTACGGGCAAGTCTGTGAAGTTAGGACGCAAGGAATAATGGCGTCATCATGACAGCAACGTGAAGCCCTGATAATCGCTCAAAAATCGAAAATAAAACATAAATACTGTCAATGAAAATATATAGTTTGGTTTAACATTAAATTTACGTCCGATTGGTGACAGTTATGGAGAAGAGTAACTTATCTTGCCTTTGGTAACATTAATTTTCTGCCTATTTGTTTGTTTGTTTTTTCACCCCTTTTTTTGTTCTGTAAAAATCCCCGCTTTCTCGATAGTTTCAAATACTGAAAAGGAAAAACTTCAAGGGAAATAACTCAGATAATGTTATTAGATTTATCTCCCTTAGACTTAATGCTTTAAGTGTGATTCTTTTTTTCAACATAGAACGCCGGCAACACTACAGACACTTTGTTTTCGCTATATCACAGCTCTTCGGTGGTGCAAGAGAGGCAAGTGTTTTCCTCTACGATCGAAACTCTACTGTTATTTCGACAATCGGAGATTTTTACCGCTACGCCATTAGCACAAGTCACAAGAAAACAAATAACAAATGTCGACAGGGCTCTATTTATTTACGCAGCGCTTTATATAATCACTACTTGTAGCCGGCGTTATATATATATATATATATATATATATATATATATATATATATATATATATATATATATATATATATATATATATATATATATACTGAACATTTAAACTCTGTAACGGCTGCCAAATGTTTGCGATTAGTTAGGTCTCACACTTCAACCGGACTAAGGAGAGAAATAATGTGCCGTATTATTTTCAATCTATTCCATTTTTGCGGATTAGTTTACTTTTTTTCTGTTTTTTTTTTGGGGGGGGGGGGCGAATATTAATTTTTATTTTTGCGGATTTTTTTTATTCTGTTTTATTGAACCCCCAATCTCCCCCAAAACGAATCGGGCTTCATGCCTACGCCAAAGGACAGACTTTACCATCATTGTATTTTTGTAAAAAAAAAAATAAATAAATGTTTGTGATTTTACGTTTTTTTGTCTAAATAAAAAAACAATTCTTGGCCTTTTGGCCAAGATCAAAGTGTAGTATCTGTTCCGATGGATACTACATCCTATAAACTGGTATCGTCTTGGCCTTCAGATCTTGATTTACGCCGGTCAATGGGTCTGTCCTGTGCAGTTCTGGGAGGTCCACCTTCCCAGGCTTTTCCTCCCCTCTTTGGGGAGGAGTAAGTTTATTGCTTACTGTCTGAGGCGCTCTACCGGGGAATGCCGACGGGGCTGCCCAGGCAATTTTTAAACCCCACTTTCCCGACCCGACCTTGTGGGAGTAAGATAAAAACTGGCCTTGTGCCTAACTCCTGGGGAGGAGTAAATCAATACTCCTTATTACTACATATTACTTTCTCGAAAAATAAAAACGAAAAAGGGGAAATAACCCAGAATTTGTTTGTTTTAGAGTTGCCTCCCTTCTTTCTTCTACGTCGTTGTATTGCTATTCGGCGTATTCGTTTGTTGTTCACGAAACTCAGAATAAAATAAATAAACAAAGCAAATGCGACCCTCCGTTGTAGAACAAAAAGAAACAGCGCTCTTGGATAGAACGTAACCGAGTTGAGGGAGATAACTCTAACTTTCTTACACGCCGCTATTCCGAATTCGTGGCCATAAACAACGTTTAAAGTGCAATTTAGACGCTGAAAGTTTGGCGTTCAAGGGAGATAACCTGCAAGAAAGAAAATGCGAATGTTTTTTTTTAAATGTCACAAATTTTATAACAATTAATTATTAAAACAAAGGAGTGCTTCTACGGATGAGGGTACATATGAAAAATGCAGTTACACTAGTGAAAGTCGCAGTGCCCATTAAATTACCGGAAAACTCTTTGAAATACTTATGTATCAAGCAAAAATAGGTTTGTACACCAAAAATTAGCAAAAACTATTGAGTAGAATTATATTAAAAAATAAAAATCCATTATATCGTTTTTTCGGGTTCCGCTATTGATTCTAGCGAAAAAACACGAAATTCAGGGTGAGTTAACTCAGTCTGTCATATTAACAAGTAATAAATCAATGGCAGTCATCAAAATACGATAAAACTGATTATTATTTTTAATTAAAATTCTACTCGATCATTTTTCCTACTTTTTGGGTGATGATACTTATTTAAATCTGCTTCGTAAGTATATAATAATGTTTTTTTGTGTGTGGTATTGATAATTTAATACTCACGCGTCTTCGTAGAAGCACAAAAATATTTTATAATCAAAGAAAGAAAGAAAATGCGACTGTAATTTTTAATAAAGTAGTACTCCACCACCCGATATTTTTTTCGTCAACTTTTTTAGTAACCAATTTTTTTTTTTTTTTCAGTGTACAATCTATTATGTCGCTAGAGACTTCTATATTTTTTGGATTTTTTTTTTCAAAATATTGAAGATTTTAGAAGGGTGCTCAGTTTCCTTTATAAATTTAACGTAAACTGATCACCCACTTTTTGACCATCACAAATTAAACAAAAAATACGGAATTCTCTAACGACATGATAGGTAATTGTACACCGAAAAAATAAAAGAAATTTGGTTAGTAATAAGTTTAGAAAAACGGGTGGATGAGTATTCCGAAAAAGCATCAAATGTATTTTATTCATGTTTATATTGTATAAATGCAATAATTCTACCTTTGACTACAATGTGTTCTCTTGATAATTCCATGCGTTCATATTTAGTAAAAAAAATAAATAAATGAATAAAACAATACCCTTCGTTGTTTCGCCCCCCGACGACTTAATGCGTCTTGAAGTTTATGTTGCAATGCTGAAACGGTAAGGGAGACAACTTATGTGATTTTGTCGAAAGTTTGTTCAAGAATTTGTTAAATATTTTTTGGTCCCCCGTTTTATAAAATCGGGGGACTTATGTTTTGAGGCATGTCCGTCCATCCGTCCGGATTTTTCTCCGCAACCATCCATTGAATTTTTACTGAAATTTTGCATGTAGTTGTAACTTTGGTCAGGTTAGAAAGTGACATTCTCCGATTTTTAAAAAAAAATCTGGTTAGCCCCTCAGGGGGTCAAAAGGCCCCGAAATGGCAAAAAATGACATTTTTTGCCCCATAACTTTTCATCCATCCATTCAATTTCTCTGAAATTTGGCCAAAATGTGGAGGCAATTGTTCCTAATAGAAAATAAGTATCGCTGACCTTGGAAAAAATCTGGTTCGCGCCCCCGGGGAGTCAAAAGCCCCCAAAATGGCAAAAAATGACCCTTTTCTCCCATAACGTTTGATCCATCGATTCAATTTTTCTGAAACTTGGCCAAAATGTAGAGGCAATTGTTCTGGATATAAAATGAGCATCCTTGACCTCAGAAAATTCTGGTTCGCGCCCCCAGGGGGTCAAAGGGGGGAGGTCAAAAATGTCCCAAATTGCCCAAATTCATTGCATTTTACACTCGCCACTTCAAGACACATACAGAGGGGGACCACGCACGCGCGGCTTGTTATTTCTAAATGGCAAATAAATTTACGAATGCCCCCCCCCCCTCCCGCTCTCGTTATTAATTCCTAACTATCTATCTCTGAAGTTGTAAAAAAAAATGGACAGTCGAGCCTATTGAGTGAGTGGGGCCTTCAGGAGGGGGGATATGATGCCAAACGAAACAGAGTCGGACTGGCGCATTTTACTTGGGCGGGAGGAGGTAGTTAAAAAACCTATATTAGGTTCTGCCTTTCCCCATTAAATAGATGTTTTTTTTAAAACAAAGTGAATATTGGTGGTCGCCATTCCCCGTTCAGTGGTGAACGGTGGCGGCCACCATTCTATGACGAACATGGCCGGTGGCCAATATGGCGAACATTGGCAGTGGCCAGTGGACAACGGGGTGAATAATGGCGGCCGTCGCCGCCTCTGCCATTCCCCATTCAGAGAGCAATCCACGTGATCAACATTTTTGGCTTTTTTGCACCTTTTTGTTAGGCTGTCTCTGGGAGCTGACTTTTAGAGCCCAAGTTTGAGCGTTTGTTGTTGAAGTGAATTTGGGCGTTGTTTCTGCTTACACCGAGTCGGACATTTCAAATTGAGTGTTTTTACTTACAGTAGTATATCGACAGACTATCTTACGAGTGAGATATTTCAACTACAGTTTTTTCACTTACAGTAGTACATCGACAGACTCTCTTACGATTCAGACAGACTATCTTACGAGTGGGTAGCCATTTGCATGAAATGGACAGACTCTTTTACGACGCTGAGCGAACTTCGACACTGAGGAGTTCATTCAGACTCAGATTCGGATTAACACGTCAACCCCTCGACGAGAGCGACAGACTCTCTTGCGAGTGGGTGGCCATTTGCACGATATAGACAGACTCTGTTACGAGTCGGCGTCCACAGTACGACTTTACTCCATCCAGATACTCAATTTTTTACCAGACCCTGTTGGGGGCCCCGCTGAAAGAGCAATTCTTTTAGCAAATCTTTTTCCTTACGACTGTTGACTCGACTCCCTTCAGTGTACAGCGAGGAGAGAGATACTTTTATATATTTTCTCTGTCTGTCTGTCTGTCTGTCTGTCTGTCTCTCTCTCTCTCTCTCTCTCTCTCTCTCTGTTTGTCTGTCTGTCTCTCTCTCTCTCTCTCTCTTTCTCAAACACGTACTAAAGTAACCTGTCTCTCTGATGTTTCCGTGACTACCCTTCTCTTTGTAATAAACCTTTTTTATAAACATCGGCGTCCGAGTGGGTTTATCATTAGACGAATAGAACCTGGGTGTCCGACGGGTGAATAATGGTATGTACACGGATAGGTAAGTGAAAACTTAACAGTCGCGTCGATCTGCTAGTATATAACAAATAAACCCCTAACCCTAACCCTAACCCTAACCTGTGTCGTCCCCTGAAGTTTAACTTAATGTAGAATGTGGCGGTTACCACACGTTCGAATAACCGGTAACACCACATGTGTTTGTTGTATTCGCTCATCGTCGGGCATTCCACCTTCCACTGAAAGTTGAAGTTTATGGGGAAGACAAATTCACATGCAGTCCCCAGTCAGCATCTATATCTCGGTTTGGAGAGATTACATACAGCCCTTAGTATTTTTAAATAGTCACCCATCGCGTACGGACCAGGCTCAACGTCGCTTAACTTCAGTGATCTAATGGGAACCGGTGTGTCAACGTGATTTTGCCGTACACGGTACATGGTCTTTATTATTGTTGTTATTATGTAACAATATTTAACGTGAGATAAGTAGGTTACACAAAATATAAGTTAGCGAATAGAAAAGTCACAGGTTAGTTTTTGTCGCATTTGAAATTCAAGGCAAAGTGTTTTGGCAGGTTGTGATTTAGGAAGGTTGGAAGGTGAATTATTAAAATAAACATTTGTATGTTTTTTTTACTTTTATTCATCCCAAACATGGCATATTGTCACCGAGACGTAAGGGTTACTGTGATGAGGGGCATATTTACTGAGGGCATCTTTAGTCAGGAGTTGTGCAGCAAATTGTTTGTTCACATTACATTTAAATTTCTGCATGTTGGTGCACTTGAAGAAACAAGGAGCAAGTAGGGAATTTCAAAAGTAAGCAGTTCGACGAAAGAAGCTATTAGAGTAGAAAGTCTTTTAGCATCTGCGGACCTCTACACCGAAGAGGTGGGATTTTGCTGCTAATCGAGTTGGTCGGCGGGTATTTACGTTGAGGGAGTACAACTGTAGTTAGTTGGTTGGAGCACATTCCCTGGAATTAATTGCAAAACAAGAACATAGGTGCAACATTGTGGCGATGGGACAGATGCTGAAGTTTGGTAGACAGTGTGGAACGTATTATATTATTTTCTCGTTTAGTAGGGTTGTATAGATGTAAAAAAACTTATTTTGATTAATACTGTTAGCTAATCGGAAAACGTGGAGATGCTCGCTTGATTTCGACGAGCGAGGGTGTCTTGTGCTTTGCTTCGTTAGGAAGTTCGTTGAACAGAGAGGTGAGTGTGAAAGCAATCAATGAAAACTAAACAAAATAAAGTCCTTTTATGTTTTTCGAGTCTTCCTTGTGTTCGAACTTGCTAGAGAAAATGCCGTTGGATATGACTAGACGATCAACTGTCGAAATATACCAAGTAAGTACAGATTCTAAGTGTTTGTTTGTTTGTTTGTTTGTTTTTGCTACGTGACTCAAAACTATAAGCAGCAATGACACGCATAACCATTTGAAGTACATTACAGACAGATGTGTCACGGAAGCAAAAATATCTTCGTTTGAAATACGACAGACATTACATAAGACTGAAAAGAAACACTTGTCTTTCTTCAGTTGGTAGAATTCGTCCAACATTTTCCCAAGTAAGCTGGTTCCCAAATGAAGACTCGAAAACATAAAAAGGAATTTCCATAGCTTACTTTCATTGTTGGTATGCAAACATTACCTTCCTTACTCTGACACACATTTCTTACTGCAACGCAGACGCTTATGGGCTCTAACATCACGATGAAATAAGGAGCTACTACGTTACAATTAGATTTCACGTGGTTATTTTTCTATTTTATTCCCCCAGTGCTTTAACTAGTTATTTTACAAAAAAAATCGGTACTGTTTTAGATATTGACCCTAATTTCCGTGACTGTCCGGCAGCAGCGAGCCGACAGCTAACGGAAGCGTCCGAGACCTGCCGAGTCGGCAGACGACAACAATGTAAGACGATGAATATACGTAAAGAAAAAGAAATGCATATATTTTTATACAGAAAATGAAATAAATGAACAAACCCATAGCTGAAATAAATAAACTTTTTTTTAATTAATATTTTTTAACCATTTTTGTAAGATTTTTTTTTATAAACGCTAACATTTTAAACCATTTTTCTTGTAACTGAAATAAACTGTTTTTATAAACTTTAGAACGCGAAAATAACTTTTTTAAACCATTTTTTTTTTTTTTGCAATTACGCATTGTTTTTTTTTGTTTTTTTTTCATTATTTTAGCTGGAGGGGTGTAAGGGCTTGTTTTTCGTTTTTGGAGGGGGCCTTAGCGAAATACAGGCAGAAGAGGAGGATGGGGTCGTCGCCGAGGATGTGGAAGGAGGCGGAGGAGCAGAAGATTGTTGGTCGCCGACGCCTGGATAAAGTACGGCTATCTGCGATAATATAACTAGACAGTACGCAGCATTCCGTTACTAAGTTTTTACCGGTCGCCATATCCTGGGACCACAGGTAGATCATCTTTAAAATTGTTGATATGGCGAGTTTTGACCGCGGAAAAAACGTCCCCGATCGCAACGAAATCCAAGCCCGGCATTCCTGGGTGGGGCATCTCCAGGCATATTTTTCCGTAACTGTCTTTCGCGGTACTAGCCGGCAAAGTCGGCCGCCGCCGCCGCATCGCATACATCGCATATCTTTTGCCAGCAGAGCTTTCTGCTGTCAAAAGTTAATGCACTGCAAGAGAGAGGCAATTGTACGACACAACACTTCAAAATTCATTTTCGGCAGGTCTCGGACGCTTCCGTTAGCTGTCGGCTTGCTGCTGCCGGGCAGTCACGGAAATTAGGGTCAATATCTAAAACAGTACCAAAAAATCTTTTTTTTAAATATTATTCAAAAACGTAACAGAAATATTTAGATTATTGTACCCGTTGACACGTAACGCGTAGTTGAGATACTTAAGCTTTCGTCTTCCTGTTTGGGAAGAAGAAAGATATGTCTTCATACAAAAGTCGCGTATGAATTGAATAAGTCATGTCTTCATACAAAAGCCATGTATGAATTGGATTTTTAACAGTCAACAAAGGCGTTTATGGAAGACAGAAGATCATGTTTTCTGCAAACAAGTAAAACTTGTAAGAAAGTCGTTCAATCGTAAAACAGCGAAGGGAAATAATCTATCACATAATTAACCAGTGATGTATCGGCACGCCCCCGAAAAAAAAAACCGACATAAAACATACAAACAAGCAGCTGGCACAAATGCAGATCCCACTATATATATATATATATATATATATATATATATATATATATATATATATATATATATATATATATATATATATATCAACTCTGCTGGGAAGTCATGAAATTAAATACTGTCTTGTTTTTAAATTCCCGAAACAGTTTTTCATGGTAAACAACTGATGATCCCTTAAATAATGTTAGAAGCAAACTAATATAATAACTGTAAAAATTAAATTGACTTACATGAGTGATTTTCCACTGAACGACTTCGGACTTAAGGTTTTTTGGGGTTTTTTTTTCCTTATATTGTTTTAATGGTTGAGATACTTCCGAGACTATATATATATATATATATATATATATATATATATATATATATATATATATATATATATAACATAAAATATAATAACACGAAATCACATAATTGTCGATACAATAATTTATTTCAACCGTGCGGTTTTTTCAAGCATCACTCAGACAATTACATTTTTGAGAGTCTCAAAAATGTAATTGTCTGAGTGATGCTTGATAAAACCGCAAGGTTGAAATAAATTATTGCATCGACAATTATGTGATTTCGTGTTATTATATTTTATTTTATTCTGGCTCTGCTTACTACATTGAGCTCTCATACCCAGATTTCCTCCTGGAATTACTCCATTATAACACAAATATATATATATATATATATATATATATATATATATATATATATATATATATATATATATATATATATGTAAAAAAATAAGGATCTCCACATTTTAACTAAAATATTATTACATTCAATTTTTACAAAAATACAAAACACTATGCAAATAATAGTTTCCTTATATAGAAGCACAAATATCAACCACAAGTAAATGTATAAATACGTGTATACACCTTGTCGATTATAACGTTATGTACAGTGTTGAAATAATCAATTATATTATTCAACTTGATATCTTAAAATATACCGATAAGTACACTAAAAGCAGTATATATATATATATATATATATATATATATATATATATATATATATAGAGAGAGAGAGAGAGAGAGAGAGAGAGAGAGAGAGAGAGAGAGATATATAGATATATATATGTAAATTCATAACTAAAAGGTAAACTTTTAGAGAGTTGGACCTATTGTGAAATAAGGAAAGCTCAATATACTGGATAGAGCAAAAATATGGTACGTTAATGAAAATTAATAAGACCTGCAAATGGAAGCAAATCGATATCTTCAGTTGTTCAAAAAAAAATTTTTTAAATTAAGAAAATAAAAAAATCTTCAAGAGTTCAAACGGGCATGGGAATCACCAATAACGAAATCCAGGAAAACGTGGGGCTCAGAAATATTGGTAAATCCAGAGGAATCTGCATAAAAATCCAACGACGACGATTCCACTCAGATCTGTTGTTTTGAACAACTGAAGATATCGATTTGCTTCATTAACGTACCATATATATATATATATATATATATATATATATATATATATGAATGATTTTTATTCAAACATGTAAAAAGTCTGCTACACTGGCATGTCGATGTTATCGATCTACAGCTATCAAGAGCTGAGGTCTAATCATGCAGAAGGTTTTTTTTGTGATCCAACCAGGAAATCCTGGACTTCACCGACCGGGTTGGATCACAAAAAAAACCTTCTGCCTGATGAGACCTCAGCTCTTGATAGCTGTAGATCGATAACATCAGCATGCCAGTGTAGCAGACTTTGTACATGTTTGAATAAAAAATCATTCATAACACAGCTCTATATTTTTATTGAGCACTCTTTTATAAGCCCGGTTTGATTCCCTTTGGATTTCTACCCTGTGGATTTTTACCCTACCTGGATTAATATATATATATATATATATATATATATATATATATATATATATATATATATATATATATATATATATATATATATATATATATATATATATGCAAACACTGTTTTAAATAATATAATTAGTCTGCTCATTATATCTTTTTTAATGTTTCATTTTTTCTGATCGTCTTTTTGTATTAAACTCAAATAAAAAAATTAATATTCCATATATTTCACGACTGTTTTCGATTCTTCGTCGATTGATTCTCAGGCGTCAGAGGCAAACACACAAACAACAGAAGAAAAAGAGAATGTTTTAAAAGACAAACAAGCAGCTGGCCCAATATTATTATAAAATCACCTTACAGTTATGAATAAAATAAAATAAAATGAAAGAAAACAATGCATTTGTTATTTACGATTAGGTGAGCATATCATAAATACTTGGTACCTTACATAGTCTCTACTTTGATAAAATTGTGTGATCACTTCTCGTATGTCTGTGGATATGTGTGTGTGTGTGTGTGTTACTCGCCTCTACGTGACTTACACATTGTTAGTTTTTATTATTATTTACTACTCCCAGGCTTTGCTTCCCCTCTTTGGGGAGGAGTAAGTTTATTGCTTACTGCCTGAGGCGCCCCTATCGGGGAATGCCGACTGGGCTGCCCAGGCAATTTTTAAATGGCCAGAGTGCTCACCTCTCGGGCACTGGCTTTTCAAACCCCACTTTTCCGACCCGACTTTGGGTCACATCTTACTTGTGTGGGAGCAGGATAAAAACTGGCCTTGTGCCTAACCTCCTGGAGAGGAGTAAATCAATACTACTAGCGTTTCCCGGATGGAGGATCAAAAAGCAATCGATTAACTGATTAAGTTTCCCCTTTGGTACTTTCTTTAGACTATTTACTTTTTAACTTTCAGAAACGCTTATCACCTAATATTTACATTAGTGGGGCGAGTGCACTCTGTTATAATACTAATATTTAACTAATATTTAACTAATAATGAACTAATAACTAATAATAAACTAATAATAAACTAATAATAAACTAATATTTAACTAATCAATATTTAACTAATATTTAACTTTCAGAAACTCTTATCACCTAATATTTACATTAGTGGGGCGAATGCACTCTGTTATAATACTAATATTTAACTAATATTTAAATAATAATAAACTAATAACTAATAATAAACTAATAACTAATATTTAACTAATTAATATTTAACTAATTAATATTTAACTTTTAGAAACTCTTATCACCTAATATTTACATTACTGGAGCGAGTGCACTCTGTTATAATATTAAACGGGAACTGACAGCCTTACACCGGGTATCTTCGAAACCGGTGCTAATGAGTGTGTAAGAAATACAAGATAAATAAATACAGCAAACACAAACTCGTGTTCTGTCAATCGACTTGCATCTTGTCTGCTTTTCATTGTACATCTCTTGATACGACTAATATCGGATTAAGGCCTTTACCAAAGATCCGGTAAACAGTAAATTATATCAATGTCTCCTTTATTTCGCTTTACATATTATTAGGAAAAAACTCACGTGTGTTCGCACTCGTAAAAAAAAAATTGCGCGGTTTGGAGGGAGAGTTCTTCCCTGTCGACTACAATATGGTCGTCTTCAAGTCCAAAGTAAACAAGTTCTTGTTTAATGGTCCTCGTAAATTATCAATGTCTGCCCTGCTAAAACCATCATGCCGGTTAAATCAATGTTATCTCAGCATCCACTAGGCAAACTCTTTGACCCCTATCCTCGAGTGGCCTTTGGGCCTTTATAAGCGCTGACCTTTAATGTAAAAAAAGGCTTATCTCCAATGGTTCCCGTTTTAGAGATTTTTTTGAAAACTGATATAGCACATTATAATAATCTCCTGTGTGTATGCAATCTCTATGCCAAATGTAATTGCAATCAGTTCATTATTGGATGGTGGCTTAGAATGGTCTGTAATAGTGATGGGACAGTTCCAATATTTTTCACGGTTCCGATACAATTACCGATTCTGTTCTAAATACCCGATTCCGATTCAAATACCGATTCTGTTCAACAGATAAAAGGTCACCTAAATGGCCCCATTCCTGTCGAGATAGGGTGGATCCAACACTGTGAAGAAGGTGCTCTCAGTCGTAATGGTGGGTGAAAGAGTCCAAGTAGTCCGTATAGGTATAGTACCAGAACACCTCCCCCCCAGGCCTTACCTCCTCAGGAGTCATATTATTGTTTCCTTTTTTGAATTGACGCTATTCTTAGGCTGCTTGAGGTAGCTGTATGTCGAAAGTGTCATATCTGGTAACCATAACATCTTTCTGGGGAGTGCTGCCGGTATCTTCCGATAGGCGTTCCCTAATTTGATTTAGGTGTTTCTTATAAGAGAACTGTATGCCTCTAATAAGATTTGATATCCTCCAGTTTTTTTTATTCTAGACTTCTGATGTTGGAGCACATCTTTAAACTTGGAAAAATGTCTTCTTTGCTTCGACATTCATCTTCAAGACAAGTCACCTTAGCTTTCATAGTTTTTAGCTCTTCTAAGACATCTTTGAGGAGTTGCAACTTTATGGATCCCAGCTCTGGAACCACAAGTTCACTCTCTTTAACCTTCAACTGGTTCTCCAAAGAATATGACTTTATTTCTTTCAGTTTCGTGTTAGCTATTTGCAGCGTGCATTTAGCGTCATTGTGTGTTTAATTTCTGCAGACAATTTATTTTGAGTCGATTTCATACGATTTTTAATGGTTGACACAAATTCCTTCTCCTCATCAGAAAAATCCACAAAGAATAAAAAGTTCTTGGATTGAAATGTCTTGAAAAGAACCTACACTATACAGTGGGTCATTTTTTAAAAATTCTTTGTGGATTTTTTTGATGATTGTGTTGTGTTGCAGAGACGATATTTACATTAAAATGTTGTTTGGCTCACGGCAAATGAAACGGACCGTAAAAAAATACATCTCACAGAAATGTTATGTTTTTCAGAAATGTGAAAACAAATAAATTTAAAAAATAAAACATGGTTATGGGAATATAAAATGAACCTGACTTACATATATATATATATATATATATATATATATATATATATATATATATATATATATATATATATATATATATATATATATATATACATATATATATATATAAATATACATATATATATATATATATATATATATATATACATATATATATATATATATATATACATATATATATATACATATATATATATATATATATATACATATACATATATATATATATATACATATATATATATATATATGTATATATATATTATAATGTATTTTATTTAAAAACTATATATGTGTGTCTGTTGGGTTTACCGGAGTTTTATCGAGCTGCTTATGCCGAGTCTGGGGTAGGAACCGACTTATAGTGGTAGACCGGCTCTTCAGAATCGTTTAGTAGGCGAAGACTCCGAGGAAAAAGGTAAAGAAACACTAACCGTCATTTCAAGACAAGCAGTGCTCACCTTTTTGTGTTCCTTCATAATAGATAATCTTTGCTTGTAGAAAACATCTATTATTATTGTTTGTTTAAGGGTTGTTTTAATGGGTGTTTTATTTCTTTTGTTTTAATTTTATTTAAAAGGCGTTTTATGACATACTATACAAATATGTATATATAATATGATATAATAAGTATTCAGAAAATATTCCAACTCGCATTCAATAACTGTTTATTATCAGACAATTGTTTCTGCCCATTCCGAAAATATATTTTTTCATGATATACAAAATATCATAAACACTTCTAAAAAGGCTTCATCAGTGTATATTTGCAACAATCAGGCTGAAGAAAAAAATCAAAATGCAACCCAAGGGAAAATGTTTAATTACTGAATGCGGTGAATGATGAACAACATAATATTTATGACGCCGGCATACTTGCCTTAAATAGAATGAGCGAAAGATTCAAAGGATGTATCCATAGGAGGCAGGCACTCTCAATTAACTGGAAAGCAGAATACAGACAGAGAAACACACTGAGATAATATCTGCAACATTTCACCGCACAAGTAGAATTTAATATATAAATATACAAATAAAAATAAATATAAGAAAATGACAAGATAAATACATCTGATTTGTAGATAAAAAAAAGAGTTTGAAAGGAACAACCTTATGCCCATGTGGCCATATGTCGTATTTATAATAATTGTTGGGGTGTTAATAAATGCGCCAACAACGCATCAATTCAAGGTGAATTTGGGCAGGTGCTAGGCTACTGTATCCTCTCCTGTGTAAATTTTAACCACCCTTTCCCTACATGGCAACCGAAACATGCTTGTTTTATTTTTTACCAAATTAATTAGAATTGAATTAAATAATCACATTCGGTTTAACATATGTTTTACATGATGGCATGTGTTGGACAGCTTTTGGAAATGTTCTCCCAAACTAACCTATCTCTGACCAGGTCTTTATTTATCCCTCTTTCTCTCAAATCCACTCTTATCACTGCCTCCTATGTTTTCCTTGGCTTTCGTCTGCAAACTGCCACTGCAGCTTCAACTATTTTACGTCTACTAAATAAACTTATCCATTCTTTCAACGTGGCCATACCATCGAAGTTTCCTGTTCTGCACAGATCTCCCTACACTGTCCAGATTTAATCTACCTCTGAGGTCATCAGATCTAAACCTGTCTCTAAGACTCACATTACACATCCATCGTATCATTCTTATATCATTTCTCTCCACGCAACGTATGTCCTCAACACTCACTGACCAGGTTTCATTGGCATATAGTATCACACTGCAATGAAACAACCTGATGATAAATCTTTAAAGTCGGAAGAAACTGATATACCACGCTTATTATCTTCGCACAACCCTTATATTTTGCCTGCAACTAATTCGTTGATAATACTAAGTCGAGTTTTTTCTGGTGACGTCATTGATAGCGGGATTAATTGGATTGAATTGAATTTAATAATCACATTCGGTGTAACATCTGCTTTACATGCTGACATGTGTTGGAAAGTTTTAAGAAATATACTTCCAAACAAACCGATCTCTGCCCAGGTCTTTATTTATCCCTCTTCTCAAATCTACCCTTATAACTGCCTCCCGTGTTTTCCTTGGCCTTCATTGAATTTGAATTAAATAGGCATCTACTGTCGTTAATCTGCTCTCGTTTCTTTTTAGCAACTTACATCAAGTGGCTTCATGTCTTGTCTGGGGCGATTTCTATAAAAGAAAATGGATATCGTGCAACCAACGTTTGATAGTTTTCCCCACAACAAACAAAAAGTGATAATGACGTCATAGACTTGCATTCGTCGATCGGAACTGATCCGTTTCATTAAGGATATTATGCACACCAGCTGCGGTCGTTGAAGTACAGACGGGCCATTCAAAATTGAGAAACACGCGGAATATATATTAGATAATAGGGGGGCGTAGGTAGACACAAAGCTATGATCATTCAAACAAGATCACGTGTTAAGTTAAAGTGGGGTATTTGTTTATCTGTTTTAGACTAGTGGTTAGTGGCTTAGCAAGGCCAAAAGCCACTCGAGGATGAAGGTTAATAAGTTGTTTTTTTTTTCAGTTGGATGTTGGAACAGCCCTATAAAAGGATTCAGAACGATATTTGATTAATTCACGACTCGATAGAAATTTGTGTACACTGGACTTCAAAACGGCCATGTTCTAGTCTGTAGGGAAGCAGTATCGCGGTAACATGCTCCACATGTGGGAATTTTCTTAGAACGAAACTATGTTTACGGAAGTCTTATTATTTTATACTAATAGTTTACCACTTAGCAAGGCCAAAAGCCACTCGAGGATGGAGGTTAATTAATTTATTTATTTTAGTTGGATGATGGAACAGCAACATAAAAAAGTTGAGAACGATCTTTGATTAATTCAGCGGACCACTTGACATATATTTGTTGACATCGGACTTAAAAACAACCATGTTCTAGTATGTAGGGAAGCAGCCCCGCGGTAACATGCTCCACAGATAAGAACTTCATTGAAAGAAACTATGTTGAGTCAGATTTTGTTTCATTTTTTGGTACACAGAGAAAGAAAGAAGTTATTTGCCGCGTTGCTGGCAAGAAGAGTTCTTGCTGAAAATGTATTACGTGGGCGGAGCAAGAGATTAGACCTCGGTCGGACACCTACCATGGAAGTACCGATAGAGTAAATAAAGAATAGCAACGTCTCCTCTGTTGGTAAAGGGCTGTAGGGACGAGAAGCGATTATCTCCCACTAGATGGCGAAGTCGATTGTATACTATGTCAAAACAAAAACGAGTGCTCTGAGCGGCACCTTCTCAGATGTGGCTGAAGTACTACATCTTGGGCGGAGTTTTACTTGAAATCGGGTGTCTGTTAAGGTCGCTCGAGAGACAAGTAAATAGCATACAGGTAGCTATATAACTGGCTCTGTAGCTACGTGACTTCCAAACTAAAGAAATTATGATAAAAGCTCCAAAGAAATTATGAAGCAACTCACAACCCGGCCGGTTATGGTCGGCAGAATTAATAAATACTTATTTTTAAACCGTCTACGTCATTCGTGGTCTTCTATGTATCCATGCGTTTCAGCCACTACGAAGATTGAAATCCAAGATGGTTACCCTGACCTCCTTCATGCGTGGAGACTCCATATGAAGCCATTAAAACAATAATGAAATAAATAAAATACATACAATAAAATACAATGATTCAGCAAAATTCAATTTTTTTTAATTTAAATATTTTAAATTTATTTGCTTTTCCGGGTTAATAGCAATTAGTTTTGTATAAAAATATAAATCTCCAGTAAAAATAAATTATGTCGACTGTTTAAAAAAAAAAGAGTTTGATAATGTACAAAATCAATAATTCTTGAAAGTCCTATTCATGTATGGGGTTCCTGAAATGTCTACTCTTTTAGTGGTATATATATATATATATATATATATATATATATATATATAGGGAGTAGATATACAAAAATGTTGTACATTTTAATAGAAAATCTTGTTTTGAGTTCAAGACAAATTGTTTCTGTCTATGTTTGGCAAAACGTGGATTTCGACTGATGCCAGATAGGGTGCAATGGAAAAGACGTTCCTTTCAACTGTTTATATATTTGGAGTGCTGTGCATACACATGGTCCACACTGTTCCGAAACATATGTGTAAGAATACAAACGACGACAACTAAGGTGGACCAAATAGACGAAGACGTTGGTTTGAGGTTGAATGTACATAAATATATATATATATATATATATATATATATATATATATATATATATATATATATATATATATATTAGTGTGTGTGTTAGAGTGAAATAAATTCCAGAAGGAAATCCGAGTATGAGAGCTCAATGTAATAAACAGAGCAAGAATAAAATAAAGTAACACGGAATCACATAATCACCGGTGCAATAATTTATTTCGACCCTACGGTCTTTAAAACATGTAATCGCTTCGCTTGGATGCTTGAATAAGGCCGTAGGGTCGAAATAAATTATTGCACAGGTGATTATGTGATTACGTGTTACTTTACTTTATTTTATATATATATATATATATATATATATATATATATATATATATATATATATATATATATAGGGTTTCAGTTTTTTCATGATGACCGTGTATTGAAACCAACGAATTCACCAATAAAAAGACAATATAACATTTTTAAAACGGTTGATGAATTCACCTACTAGTGGTTATTCCTTGGCAGTGATCAATTGTTTTCAAATAAAATGCAGAAATATTTCTCCAGGTGCAATCGTTTATCCGGAATGATTGACGGGGTGTTGGGTAAATTCTAGGGTCAGCGAAACACCGACACGATTGGTTAGCTCAACCACGTGACGAAGAAAAGCTTTCAAAATTGAAGTAAAATTCAGTTGCAGTTAGAATTGTAAATACGCCAAACATAAATAAATAGAGGAGCTGTTCCCTTCGTTTCACTCGAGTTGATATAATTCGCCATGTTCGGCTAGATGATGGATTTTTTCTATGGAGTTCTAGCTAACTATATGTTCATAATTTCAGACGAACTAAGGGTCAGCTAGAAAACTCCAGGTGATTGGATATGTGACGGAGATAAGGCAGGATGGGTCTTTTAAGAGAAGTAAAATAGGCTGCCAAATTAATGATTAAAATGCGATGTTCCGTCCAATTGGATTGTTGAGCACAGTTGTGACAGCCTACTAGATGTGTCCTCTTGTAAAAACATAAATAAACTTTAATTCTCTTCGTTCTTCATGACTGTTAGGTTGGCAGCATCGATCGAGAGGTTCAGAATTAGAAGTTTAAAGGTTACTTCGATCTGATGTTCGAATCGTGCGACCGGCAGAATAGTCAACCTCCACACTGATGATTCCCGGAAAAAGATGAAACACATTTGTATGTTGA
>OY744533.1:5173492-5205992 GCA_963556195.1 Sepiola atlantica | reverse complement strand
CAGATCGCGACTACCGAATTCAACCATTATATTGCTATCTGAATCAGACGTCGTTCTAGAGTCACCGATTAATTCGGCTTCGGTTTTGTCTCCTAGCTTTATGGGTCTTTTCGGACGGCTACATGCACATTGTGAAGGAATTAAAGCCGCAGTTGGCAAAGACTTTCGCCTCGTCTGCGTTTTGTCCTTCGTTTGAAGAGGGGTGACTGTTTGTCGCTTCGCCAACTTGGCGTCTACATTCGACAGCGTACTGTATTTCGGCGGAAGAAACATGTTTGTCTTAATCACTTCCGGTTGAATCTTTGTGCAAATGAGTTCACTCGTTCGCTTCCGGTCGGCGGCTGAAAAAATGCCTCCGTTACAGAAACGATTGTGCTCGCTGTCCGTACCGTTCGATAACTGCCCGGAAACGTTCAGGTTTTTACTCGTCCCGATGAGGATGCTTTCCCGTCGTTCCTCTTCGATCATGTTCTCCAAGGTTTTCTTCTCTTTCGCGCTTTTTTTCTTCCGTTTCTCGGCTCGCGTCGCCGATTGTATATGCGTGTAGTATAAAACAAAATGGTTGACTATAATTGGCACGGTGAATCCGACGACCAACAGCCCGGTCATTGCACACAACGACCCAACCAAATACCCCATGTTACACTCGGGGTACATATCTCCGTAACCGACGGTTGTCATAGTAATAAGAGCCCACCACAAACTGATAGGGATATTCGGAAACTTGCTGTCTTCGACGTAATAAATTAGTGACGCGAATAACAACATGCCCATCATCATGAATATGCACATCAGGAGCAGGTCACCCATGCTAGCCTTCAGGGTGTATATCATGATCCACAACCCGGACACGTGACGTACTAAGCGGAACACACGAAACACGCGCATGAGGCGCAAAAAGTTGATGTAATGAACAATGCTGGTCACAGTGTCGTCGTCTGTGAGGCTAAATACGATGATCTCGATATAGTCTGGAAGCAGAGAAATGACGTCGACCAGGTTGAAGAAATTGATGAAGAACTTGAGTTGGCTGGGCGAGCAGACGAAGCGGATAATTATCTCAAGGGTGAAGAACGCCACGCACATGATGTCGATGATAACGATGGCCGGGTGCGGTATCCAAAGTTCGATTACCTCGGTCGTGTTCGAACCCTGACGGTAGAGTCGGCCGAGCATGTCCCGTTCACCGGGCACGCGAAATGACGGGTGCGTCTCCAGGATGAACGTCAGGATTGACAGGACAACGAATAGAATGGCAACCACACCGTAGACCTGCGTAGAAAAAAAGAAAAAAGAAATAAATAGAATATAAGTTGATGCAGTTTTTTTATCTTTTTTTTTTTTTTTTTTTTTGCCGAATTTCAGAATATCAAAATGGCGAATTGAAATCAAGAAAAAGAGATTTTTAAAAAGACGGTGGAGAAACGCGCAGAGAACGTTTTCGTATTGCTCCAGGAAGTCGTTATTTTTAACAATGTTGGCATAAATATAGGAATTAGTTTCCTGCACTGAAGAGTACGTAAGCATGAAACATCGATTTTTGTAGGTAATAGATAATTAATATTTATTTATAAATATGTATTCATAAATATTATATATATATATATATATATATATATATATATAATATTTATTTATAAATATTATATATATATAATATTTAATATTTATTTATAAATATATATATATATAATATTTATTTATAAATATTATACATATATAATAGTTAATATTTATTTATAAATATATATATATAATATTTATTTCTAAATATTATATATATAATATTTATTTATAAATATTATATATATAATATTTATTTATAAATATTATATATATATATAATATTTATTTCTAAATATTATATATATATAATATTTATTTCTAAATATTATATATATATAATATTTATTTATAAATATTATATATATAATATTTATTTCTAAATATTATATATATATATAATATGTATTTATAAATATTATATATATATAATATTTATTTCTAAATATTATATATATATAATATTTATTTATAAATATTATATATATATATATATATATATATATATATATATATATATATATATATATATATAGTCTTGGAAGTTTTTCAACCATTAAAACTATATGAAAAACACCTCCAAAAACACTTTAGTCTCAAGTCGTTCGGTGGAAAATCCCTTTTCTTGTAAGTCAATTTACTTTTTACAGTCACTATATTAGTTTGCTTCGAAGAATTTACGCTAGTCTTAACATCATTTAAGAGATCATCAGTTGTTTACTATGATAAACTCTGTGCCGTCAGCCCAAAAGCTTTATAATTAAAGTCACTGGGTATAACATTTGCCGTATTTCTTACAAACAGTAGTAATACTTCAATCATTTGCTGCCGATTAATATTAGCGTTTTCACACACACACACACACACATACATATATATATCCCACCCCCGTGTCGATACAAAGTATTACAAAACCATTTTTGTGGCGGGCGTCGGACAGCACTTTGCAATGTCAGGGCATTTTGTTAAGTGTATCGGCTTTCGTAACAATGTTAGCCTCAATCAAATGTGGGTCGAGGCTATGAAAATGGCGTCGTCTTTTATTAGTTAATGATTGTGTTTCGTCTTTTGGATAATTACTGTCACGAATTAATGTCTCCTCTTCAATTACAACTGTTTTAATGACTGTAATACCGGGTGGCGATTAAAGATCTCGCTTATTTGGATTGTACATTGTTGTGGTTGCTACTGCTGCTGCTGTTGCTGCTGCTGCTGTTGGGCGAGTTAGACCCGAATGCAGCGTCGAACATAGACAAATCGATCAATGGTATTTTTATGGGTTGCTACATGACAAGTATCTGTTGCCATTAGATCTAAAGACGACTATGATGTAATATGTAGGGAAGCAGACGAGTAGCCCTAGCCAAGAAACTCTGGCCATGGAAATTGCGCTTGACGCTAAGCAAATGGATGGAGAAAGAGAAGTCTTTTTCCATTGTGGTAGAAAGGTGAATGTTTTGCTGTGAATGTTTTACGAGAGAGAATCAGGACGATGGGACTCAGTCGAGACTCTTTCACCGAACTAAATATAGAGTAGAGAAAGACTAACAACGTCTTTTCGGCGAGAAAAAAGAAGGGATGCGGAGAAAAGAAGAGACCATCTCCCATTAGATTTCGAAGTCGGTTCAGCGCTGTCAAGGTAGAAAAGATGGGGATCAGTCGAGACCCTTTCATAGAACTAAATATAGAGTAGAGAAAGACTAACAACGTCTTTTCGGCGAGAAAAAAGAAGGGATGCGGAGAAAAGAAGAGACCATCTCCCATTAGATTTCGAAGTCGGTTCAGCGCTGTCAAGGTAGAAAAGATGGGGATCAGTTGAGACCCTTTCATAGAACTAAAGATAGAGTAGAGAAAGACTAGCAACGTTTCGAAGTCGGTTTAGCACTGTCAATGTAGAAAAGAGTACCCTCAGCGGGGGGGGGGGGCTCGGATGTGGCAGCAGTATTTAAATTTGGGACGTATCTGACTCTTATATATACAATGAGGATCGGATTAGGAGTCAGTTACTTTCTGGAGCAGTGGAATGATCCAATCATTTTTCCAACGACCTTAGTGAAAGACGTTTTCTATTTCAGTCCTAAAATCTTAAAAAACAAGCGGATTCTTATAGGAGAAAGCCATTCATTTCGACTCAGGCAAAACAATGAAGTCATGACCGGGTAGATGTCTTCAGAAATTCGTGATTCTATTCTTAGTATCGCCCGCACTGACGATTGAACCTTCAACCCCAATGTCTGTATTTCTCTCTTTTTTAATTTTTTTTTTTTCATTTTCTTTTATTTGCTGGGGACGGAGTATTATTCCAAATGCCATACGATCACCCGCTATTTACAGACTCCAACCGAGAGCTCTTTTCAGGATTCTGGCTGTTCTCTTGAGTTCAGTCGTTTTGATTTCTCTAGCACTTGGTTCACCGGGTATACTTGTCAAATACGTTTTCAAGTTCTTCTTCATGAGTCTAGTGGCTCCTATGATAACTGGAATGATGGAGATCTCTTTGAGGTTCCAGTTTCTTATGTGTGTGTGTAGGGGGGGGGGGGCGTTAAACACTGAATTTATATCACACAATCAGTACGGAACTCCAAATAACAACAGATACCGTAAAACAAAGAACGAAAATCAAAAAGACCCCGAAAACAATTCTTTATTTACTTTGTTGAAGAGAATTTTTCTCGAAATATTAAAATTAGTGATGGAACGATTATTCGGAATCGGGAATCGGAAATAACGGAAACTTTTGAGAATTAGAATCGAAATTGGAAAAATTTAGCTTTATTTTCGATTCCAAAAACATTTTCTTTATTTTTTGTCTGTTTTTTTATTTATTTATTTTTTTGTTTTTTGCTTAAAACTTAATTTTCCATTGATGGTCCAAATTCTGAAATGATAAATATTTATTAATTCTAAACGACCAGTGAAACGAAATTCTGTCGATGACTATAACGTCTAAATACGATTTAAATTTATTACAAAACTGGAAGTTATTTTTTCCACCGAGTTTGTTACGTATTCAGAGGCGGGGGTTATTTTTATTATTTTTTTATAGAAGTCGCTCCAGCCATTGCAAATATTGGTTCATGTTCTTAAAAAAGAAAACTTTCATTTTTTATCGATTTCAGTTACGTTAATATTGAATTCTGATCAATCTTTTGTTTTGTATTAGTCATAAATCAAAGAAAACGGGTGAGATTTCAATCTCACAGTCAAATGTTCATGACTGTCATCCATCACACCAGATACTATTTTAATAACTGAGAATTTTCCGTTGTTCACCGATAGTAACATCATATTTATAGCTTTTCATTGCCTATCATTTAACTTTCTTTTCGATATTTTAAAAATGGTCGCCAGGGTAAAACATTTTCATGGTTAATTTACTAAAAAATGTGTTGTTTTTTTTGTCAGATACGGCAAAAGATGTCGCGTGATCTAACATGTTTGTATATATATACATAAATTATTATTAAACGATAATTCAATTATCTTTACTTTAATTCAACATTGATATATATATATATATATATATATATATATATATATATATATATATATATATATATAACAAATGCTGACTCTACGGCTCATCGATGATCGAGTAACTATTACTATATAAGTTACTTTATTTCATGCATTATATATAGAATATATTTTCTATGTTTTTATTTTTATTTTATTTTATTTCAGTTCGTTCTATGAGATCAAGGGGCTCCCCGTCCTGGGGAGAACACTTGACTTTTTTATGTATTCAATTTATACCCGAGGGTTCTTTTATGGATTGACCCTGTCTTGTCTAGGACTGCTATCTGTACTTCTCTACAGCCTGGTCTTCCATGGATTGGTTCTCTATATTTTTTAGATTAGTTTCACTAGACCAACCGCTATGATGTTAAATTCCAACAGGGGCCACGTTTTTAGTTAGTCTTTGTTATTTTTTTACGTTCGGCTCTATTATATTGGAATGGTTGTATTAGTAATGAGAGCACTTCTTTCAGGTTAGGATTAAGGTTATGGTTAATGAGAGCACTTCTTTCCTTAGGATAATATCTGTTTTATTTATTTTCAATTTTCTTCACCCCAAACAAGGCATATTGACACTGAAACGTAACGGACTACTATGATAGGGACCAGGTTTATAAGGGGGCAACCGAAGTGCAGAGTTGACAGATGGTAACATTACATTAAAATGTCTGCATGTTGGTATAGTCGAGGAAACAGGGAGAAGGGAGAGAACTTCATAGGCAAGCGGTCCGAGGAAAGACACTATTACAGTAAAAATAATCTTCTTGCATCTAGGGCCATCTTTCGGAAAAGGGGTGTGATTTTGTTGCTCGTTGGGTGGTATTTTTCGTTATGGGTACGCAAGTGCAGTAAATTTATCGGAGCATTTTCCGTGGAAGTACTCGTAAAATAATCAATACTGCGGCGATGTGACAGGGACTGAATCTTGACAGACAATGCGGGACCTAGTATATTAGAGACTCTTTTTTGCACCCTGTTCAAGAGGGAGAGGCTAGTGGTTGGTGCACCAGCCCAGATGCGGTTAAAAATGGTGATCTTGTAGACATATAGGATGCTGGCAGGTGTGAGATGTTTTCTAGCCTGGTAGAGGGAGCTTGCCTGTGAATCTTAGACAAAGGCGTTTTAACGTTAGTCTATCGGTCATGTCAATCACTGGTTGGAAACGTCTAATATATAAAGTAGAGACGTTTTTTCCCCTGTACCTTCTCGGAGTATAGGAAAATAACCACATGCATCACAGGCTACTAAACTAACCACTGTACTACACTTATTCACTCGACCGTGTTTTAGTAAATGTGTTATTATTTTTTCCTACCTAACATTAAATATTACATTTGGCCCACCATCAACGTCTCTCCGAAAAACTAACTCCATATAGGTGGTAGCGAAAACTTTTCTCCCTAACAATTATGTACTGTCACTCTACTCATCGACACCGGGAACTAATACACACAGTTTAATTTTCACAAAAGACCGGTTGTTATTTATTATTTGCCTGGTATTAATTTAACACGCATGTCAATAATAAGGTTTAGGTTAATTCGCCTATTTTCACAAGCGTTTTTAACCCGGGAGCGTGGGGCAGACGGCAAGAAAGTAGGTTTCATTATCGCCCGTTTTAGCGTTCGATCCCATTCCACTCTACCACTTTTTTTTTAATTTAAAAGATTCGTCAACACGGTAGACGGGGAAAAAAAATAATTGCCCGTTTCTTTTTTATTCGACGTCATGCAATAGGTAGTACTTTCTCCCGTGCAACGCCGGGCGTCGGGTTCAGCTAGTTTCTTATAATTGTTAAAGGAGCTTCGTCTTGGAAGCATTGGATGTTACCATTCATTTTTACAAAGGAGTTTTCTCTTGGAAGCATTGAATGTGGCGATTCATGTTTGGCCCCATTCTGCTACTGGTTTATTGACAGTTTTTCATTTCAATTTTCTAATCTTTTAGTTTTCGCTGGGGATGGGGAATCCTACCGGATGCCAGAAATTCACCTGCTATTTTAGAGACTTCAACCGAGAGATCTTTTTAAGATTCTAAACGTCCTTTTAAGCGCAATTGTATGGATCTATCTTGCACTTGGTTCACCGGGTATATCTGTCAGGTATTTTTTAAAATTCTTTTTCATGAGCTCGGTTTCTACTGGAATGAGTGAGATCTTCTTAAGATTCCAGTTTCTTTTAAATATTGTACATAAGACCTTTGTATTTGGTCATCCTCTTTCCCCCCCTCTCTCTCTCTCTCTCTCTTTCTCTCTCTCTCAGCTTTGTTTAAGAAAGCATTATTAGTGACACCGACTTCAACTAGGGTTGCTACTCTCTCCCTCTTGTCCCATATCACTATGCCATGTCAAACAACTGCGTTGTGTGTGTGCGGGTATGTCTGTGTAAAAAAGACAGTAATGCTACGCGCGCTTACGTTTTCGACTCTTCAGATCTGAGCTGTTGTAAGCTATCATAAAACCTACCGGGCAGTAGATGTGCCTATCGGATTATGAGTGTAAACCACCATCGTTTGTCTACGCGAATCTCAAAATCGCACTCAACCAATCGAAATGACCTCGTTTAGGTAATGTGATCTTCATCAACTAATTTGACACGCAAACACTTGATTGACTACTTTACTGCAACTTGTTTTCCTCCTTGTTCTCTTTGTTTTTTTCTCCATTACAAGTTGGTTCATCATTTGTTTTCTTGAGGTCAATGTCGTCTATTACTACAATTACTATTACTGATAATACTACTATAGATACTACTAATAATAATAATAGTAAAAAAAATCCTTTCCTTGAGCTTTAATTTCTAGCTATGGTATTTCCTTTTAGTACCGCTGCCAAACAAATTATTAATTAACAGATTCCTTTAGTTGTTGTTTTGCTAACGGGGAGCAGTAATTAGAATCCACTGGTGAACTTTTTTTTTTTCGTAGGTTACTTCCTTGCTTTTCGTAATACGAGTCTGACCTGTCGTTTTGCGACAGAACAAAATCCGCTTTTCGTTTGCAAGTTGATCCTTTAGTAATACAAAACAGATTTGTCGTTTAGCGACAAAACAAAAATTCACTTTTACATTCGTTTGTAAGTCGGATTCCCAGAAAACGGCGTAAATTGTCGCTTTTGCCACGTTCGATATTTTTTTTTTTTTTTTCACTTAAGTTGAAAACTTTTCTTTAGCGTAAAATCCGTTTGCTCGTCAACACTTTGCATTGTACTTTTTTTTAAATAGTTCTTCGTCAAACTGTTATATTTGACGCTTCATATCTCGTCGCCAACTGTTGTGGTTGCAAGGTTGAACCATAATTAGTGAGGAATACAATGAAGACGCAAACAACAAGGAGAATGCAATAATAAGTGTATTAAAGAAAAGGTATAGTTACAGTATGTACAAATGAAGGTGTCGAGTCAGAGAGTCTTGGTGGGAGGACATGTACGCTCTTCGGCGTCACTTCCGGTGGCATTTAGGTAACACACTCTAAGGCCAACCTAGGCTTGCCATTTATAGTGTAACGTTATTCGTATATGCAAATAAGTGGTTGCCACCACAACAGTAATAGTATTTAATAAATGAAGACAAATGGTACAGACAAAACCTAGAGACAATATTGGAAAATCACAAAATGCTATAAGACCTGTAAGTACAAACAGACAAACTCATCCAAGCAAGGAGACTGGTCGTCAACAATAAAGAAAAAACTGCCGAATCGTATATTTCGCCGTCCCAGCAGTTCACAGGGTGAAGCTCAAGGAGGCAGCAAAATGAAGCATATATATGAAACTGCCCAGATAACTGAAAGGAATATTGGACATGAAAAAGATCACCATAATACCAATAATTTTAGAAGAACTGGGTAATGTTCTGAAGACACTAGGGGAAATTTGAATAAAAGAGAAGATTGAGAGCATCCAACCAACGGCAATGACGAAAACAGCCGACATCTTGAGAAAAATCCTTAGAATGCGGAAACCAACGAACACGAATCTACCAATGAAAATGTTAAATAGAAATCGGACTAATCATATAGAAAGAACAAGACACGAGCCGAAGGGAAGTGAAAACTGCGAGAAATCCATTAACCTACCCCGTCCTCCTTACAAAAAAATATCAGTCATACACAACTTGACTAGTACCACAACTTGACTAGTACCACACCAAACTCGTAAAGAAAAGACCGAGAATAGAGGAGAACACGGATCAGACTTCCGGTGGAAGTGTGCAAAGAGTACCGGAACCTTATGGGAGTTTAGTGTCATCAAACACAAGTCAAACATATGCATCTGGTAGAACGCAAATTACAACTAGCTTTTAATAAGATCAGAAAAATGGACTGAAAAGAAAAACGGTTTCAGATTATCTGAAACAAAGACAAGGTGTGGCCACTTTTTCAATATGTACAAAATGCATAATGATCTATTTCTGAAACTAAATGGCAGATACAAATGGCAGACGAATATAAGTTCCTTAGAATTATCTTTGATAAAAAAAATGTATTTTATCCCACATATAAGGTGTCTCCGACAAAAATGCAACACGGCAATTAACATACTCTGAGGGGTAGCTCACACATATGTCCACCAAAACCTGCTTATGGCTGCGTGTTAATTCACAATATAAAATCAGTGCTATTGGGCCTTTTAGTTACCGTATCCAGAAACTTAGAAACAAACTGGAATCTTCCCATACACCAATCAATAATTCCAAAATTTCACTACGGGAATTTAAGGAACCATCTTGTATCGTTGATTTTACAATAACTTCAAAGGACAAAACCAACCCAATTATATTTCAGGATAAATTTGGAAGCATAAGAATTATAAATGCATCTAAACAATCAGACACAAATGCAGCATCAATTTTCAGTGCACAAGCTGCAGCCACAAAAATGCAGCATCAATTTTCAGTGCACAAGCTGCAGCCACAAGCTTGACTAATGAAAATAATAGAAGATAGTAGGACTGATAAATTCATCTTCATCTTTTCCGACTCTCTAAGAATCAAAAATATAGGTAACCCTTTAATCCGAATTATTTTTACCAACATCACCTCCATCTATAATAAGAAGCAGTGTAAAATAAAATGATGCTGGATACAGAGTCATACTGGCATTCGTGAAAATGAAAAAGTGGATAGAGAAACAAAGAATCGCTGAACCTGATACCTACAAATACCATGGTTTCTATACACTGATCTTAGACCTTCTATAAACAGGATAATCAAAGAAAAATGGTAAGAATCTTGGGATGAATGTCAAAGTAATAAATTACACGAGATTTGTCCAACTATTGATGAGTGTCCCTTTGGCTACAGAAAGGCAAAAAGAGAAGAGGTTTTAGTAGCTAGACTCTGTATAGAACATACACATATTAATAAACATTTATTGTGAGGTGAATAATCTCCAATGTGTATATCATGGTAAGATTGTTATACAGCAAACATATATTAACTGCCACGATTTGAATCAAAGCCGAGGGAAATACTACAACTTAAAAAAGCTAAAGGATCTGTTTAAAGACACAAATCCGAGCAAAATTTTAGACTTCATCGATTTTCCAAATGAAACAATATATAATAATTATCCTATCTTAGGATCCCATTTGATAACTTAATTCAGCATTAAATAACCCATATATAGTTGATATGTTGTGAAAATCGTGACAGACGTGATGTTGCTAGTCTCAGTCTTATCTATAAATACTATTATGGCATGTGTTCTTCAGAATTATGTGATCTATTCCCTAATTCCTTTGTTCCAGCCCGTTGTACACGTTGATCTAGTAGTCTCCATTAATTCGATGTTTTGACACCTCATTGTAATACAGCTTCCTATTCCAGTAGCTTTTTTCCAAGAACCGCGGGCTTGTGGAACTCTCTTCCTGCTGACAGTTTTCCTCTTACCTATAATCTTTGTCTTTTCAAGACTAAGGTCAATAGGTATCTCCTGTCTTTGCGATAATCATATTTCGTTCTTGTTAGCTCCTTATATCAAGTGGCTTCATGCCTTGTCTGGAGCGATTTCAATAAAAAAAAAATTCATAATGATCCATTCATTAGTTTGGGATATTACCATATATATATATATATATATATATATATATATATATATATATATATATATATATATATATATATATATATTACAGAAGCTTGTTTCTAAATTTTCACTATCTCTTAAGATCTTCGTTAATACAAACGAAACCGGTCAAATCACTTGTTTTTGTTTTTCTCCTGCATTTTTACCTGTTTTCCGTTTGTCTTTTTTTGCACATTTTGTCTACCACGGCATTTCATTTTCATGACTTATCGTGCACCTTACCCCATATTATATATATATATATATATATATATATATATATATATATATATATATATATATATATATATATATATATATATATATATCTGGGTGAACAGGAGTGCCAACTTCTGTTTATTCCTTTTGTGATCCAATCTTTCTATTCGTCGGACGATACATCTTGTGCTTTTAATAATGGAGTGTAAGAAATCTCCATATTTAACGCGAACGTTTTCGACCATCATTGGTCGTCTTCAGGCGGATGATTGATAAATGCAAAATAAAATTGGTGAATTTATTTAAGAGAACGTTTCCATGTGATTAAAAACATAAAATCATTCAACAGCTTTTCAAAGCGCATTCTCACCCCTCATAACGAACATGGTTAATGTTGGACTTTTTTTAATTGAATGAACAACGCTTCCATTATTTCACCAATTTTATTTTGCATTTATCAATCATCCGCCTGAAGACGACCAATGATGGTCGAAAACGTTCGCGTTAAATATAGAGATTTCCTACACTCCATTATTAAAAGCACAAGATCTATCGTCCGACGAATAGAAAGATTGGATCAAAAAAGGAACAAACAGAAGTTGGCACTCCTGTTCAACCAGATATGTATAAAAGAAGGAATGTCGCCTAACTATACAAAATTTTATATATATATATATATATATATATATATATATATATATATATATATATATATATATATAAATCATCCTTATTTAATATGTATTAAATAAGGTATACATTTCATTAAAATTGGACCTATTTGAATTTTCGCTGGACCTATTGTTTAAAATTTAGGGGGGGGGCCGGGGACCCTCTTAATATTATCAAAATTTTCTGAAATTTTAGAAAAGACATCATTTTTAGTCATTTATCTATAGTTTAAATTTCATTTTAATCAAAGCGAAAACAGTTTTCAGGGGGAGGCCTTCTTAATATTATGAAGATTTGCTGAAATTTTGGGAATATACATCATTTTTGGTCAGTTACCTATGATTTAAATTTCATATATACATATATATATATATATATATATATATATATATATATATATATATACATATATATATATATATATATACATATATATATATATATATGTGTGTGTGTGTGTGTGTGTGTGTGTATAAATGCGTGTGTGAGTGTATGTGTAAAAGAACGTGCCATTGTTATTTTTCTAATAACCTTTGTTAACAATGCACAATGGATAAACTGACAAGTGCTCGAATTGTATTGAATTAATGATAGGTTTCGTTCGCATTTGACAGTAGGACCCGTTTAATCACAACTGCAAACTATGCTATTGTTGCTACAACGTTTCGTGGACACGTTGTAAAAGAAAACATTGGTTTTGGTGTATATTCTAGACTGCCCACAACGTGTCCGTAAGGATACATTGTAGGAGTCTCTAGCATTGCAACAGTCATGGCGAGTTTCTTTACTTCAAAAAATAAAAAGAATCCAAAATCGATCCGCTTTTAGCCTCCAAAAAAATGACATGAAAAGGTGAATGTTCGCGGGAATGCCTCCGGAAAATAAAAAGCATCTACTTGCATCCGGGTTATGTCTGCCGCAGCAGTCGCAGAAGAGCGAGAGAAAAAAAGAGACTGACATATTTTTTGATGAACCATTGGGTTGAAACTTTTACATGTCGATGAAAACCAAATAACTTATAAGTATATTAGCTCGACAATATTAGCATTGAGCACTGTTGGATTGGATATAAACAAACTTGTCACATACTAATAGCTTTGAATTTATCCTATATCAGTTTTTCCCCCAAAATACTACTATTTTTTGTTCCAAATAAAAGGAAGTAATTTTGTATTCGTAAATATAGAGTTACTTATATTAAAAGAGGACACCCGTATAACAATATTTCCGAGCAGGTCAAAGTATTTCATGGAAGGGATTAAATCGAGTTACATTTTAGTAATCTACAGCTTGAGATGGGTTCTAACGTAAATAGTATACCTTACGTTCTAGACAGAACTATTTCAAGTCGGATTCCAAATAGTAAGAGACCCTTATTTTTTTGTTAGCCCTTCGGTGTATTTGTAATAAATTGTCCCTTTATAATTTTTCAAACACACAAGCTGGGACGATCAGAAAGTTAATTGGAAAGAATTCTCCGTATCCAAAGTTCCGAGTTGTCAAGTTGTATTTTAATCTTTCTTATTTCTTTTTTACATAGTTCACCCCAAACAAGGCAGGCCGCCACTGTAGACGTAAGGGGCTACTGAGAAATAGGGTGTAGGTTTTTAGGGTTCATCCTAAATTGACAGCTGTGCAGCGAGATGTTTGTAACAACTATGTATAGTTTATGTTCTTTTATGCTGCGTTACATGTGCATTTGCACTTTTCAACATGTAAATAAATGTGTAAAATTGTGTTTGATTGAATATCCCTTTCTTCTTTTTGCCCAATGACATTACAAGGAGTAGTAAGTCTCCGTCGATCAAGGATGATGCATCCTTATCCTAGTTGTCCTGGATGTCTGCTTGGCTGAAGCAGCACCGCTCGTGGCTAAAGTGACCAATGTGTGGTGGTAGTCTCTGTCGCAAAGGCCACTGGCAAAGCTGAAGTGTACTCTCCAGGTTGTAGGCTGTGGGTCTGCTGATTCAGTGTTGTTTGATTCTAGCCTAGGGCGGTGAGATATGGAGGGCAGGTTGTTGCCCACGTACCATGTCTCCCCTTTCGACGTCGCTGATGAATTCAAAGGGCTGTAACAGTTTGTAACCAACACCGTAGTAGATGGCTATTATAGAAAAATTACGAAACTTGTAGAAATCCTCTCGTGACACTATATTTTAAAGTAAGAAAAATAAAAATCATTTCTTGAAAAACGGATGAGAGATAAGCGTTAATGTTAGAAACAGGATTTTCAACATTAGGCTAGAGTAAGGAGAAATCGGAAAATTCCGTTAGAAGTTAAGGAGTAGATTAGAGCGATGTGTTCAGGAAGTTGCGTAACAAACTGGAATTTGTCGGTGACACGAAACGGATTAATTGATAAGATCCATCTCAATAAGGCAGTTGTGTTTGGGACCGCTGTACACTCTCTCTATGAGGGGGTAGGTTGGGGAAGCCCAATGGGTATTAAGTTAAATGAAGGTATGCACGTAAACTGTGAAGAAAAAAAAAGAAATTGTTACACCTGAAATGATTTGATGCTGTCATTAGTCGATTAAAATGAAGACGAAAATTAAAACGAATCACAACAGCCGTTCAAAAGAAAACAGATCGATAGATATAGATATATAGATTGAAGAGTTTGAATGAAAATCGCGATACATGTTTTTTCAAGATTGATTCACCACTACCAGACATCATCATCATCGTCATCATCATCGCCATCATAATCATCGCCATCATCATCATCATCATCGTCATCATCATCATCATCATCATCGCCATCATCATCATCATCATCATCATCGTCGTCATCATCATCATCAGTGGTACCGTAAGCCTAAATAATAATAATAATCATCATCATCATCGCCATCATCATCATCATCATTAGTGGTACCGTAAGCCTAAATAATAATAATAATAATCGCCATCATCATCATCATCATCATCATCATCGCCATCGTCATCATCATCGCCATCGCCATCGTCATCGTCATCGCCATCGCCATCATCATTGCCATCATCATCATCGCTATCATCATCATCGCCATAATCGTCATCGCCATCATCATAATCATCATCATCATCATCGCCATCATCATCATCATCATCATCAGCAGCAGCAGCAGCAGCAGTATCATCGCCATCATCATCATCATCACTATCATCGCCATCATCATCATCATCATCATCATCCAGCCTAGCTAATCTCACGAATCTTTATGACTCTCTCACTCTATTCTCCCCCCCCCCCTCGCCATATTGTTTTCGGTCGAGTTGGTCTGTCACGATGTTTTTTCTGTTTGTTCGTGTACAGCCTTGCGTCTACATCGCTTGACCAATCGTCACCAAACTTCGTCAAAATATAGATCATGGTCTAACTTAGAACTGACTAAATTTTTTGATATCTAGGTTAGGGGCATGGTCACGAAATACGTGAAAGTTACACTTTTGCCGATAACCGGATCAGGCAATGGACTGGCAACCCACTGAATTGACATAAATACGCCGACAATTACCACCACATACTAAAATCCACCATTGAATATTCACACACCTCAATTTCATTCCACGCTATAATAATCCGACATCAAAATAACATATTATCTACATCCATCTACATTTAATCGACAGACAACCACGAATGTCTGAACACCACCGTCTCAGTCTAAGAAAATCCATTATATATAGTGCCAGCATCCGTATCAAACGCCTAAGTTACGACCCCCCCCCCCCTAATTATATTCAGCACATTCATCAATTACGACAATTATTCCCTATTAAACTTATTAAATTAGTCATAAAATGACAGCATCACTAGACAGATAACAATTTCGTTTGTTTCTTGATTCTAGACAGAATCTACGAACGGCGTTCGAGCCCATGCGACCGCTTGCAACCGCAACTCCTACACTGATCAGGGTAAAAGAGCCCGAAACGACGTCGTCTCTAGGTTAAAAACACTTTAATATTAAATAAATATTTATAGTGTATATATATATATATATATATATATATATATATATATATATATATATATATATATGGGGGGTGTTCTAATTCAACGTTCAAAGTTCGTCAAATGAAGGATTATTTCATAACATAAAGTCAGCTATAGCTCTATAGTGCGTGAATAGAGCTATTTTCCAAAGTTTTAATTATTTTACCCTAAAAAAATGATGATGAAGGATAGATGTTCATAGAAATAAAAACGTTTTTAATCAAGGCAAACAATTGTTTCGGCTAAAACCAAAGAATATCGTTTTCCAGAATTTTAAAGTACTTCAAAATATTTACAGATGTACGTTTTAAAGTACGTTTTAAAATACATAAAAATACGTTTCAAAAATACGTTAAAAAAACACCTTTAAAAACTCCTCCGTTTTGGCCATATATATATATATATATATATATATATATATATATATATATATATATATATATATATATATATCCACCACATTCATCGAATAACAAAAATTCTACCAGAGCCACTTCCCTATTAAACTTATTAAAATGACAGCATCCGTAGACAGATAACAGCTCCTTAGATATAAAAGAAGAAAACGTACGCCCGCATCGCCAGATTCTTTACTCAAGGCCAACATACACAATAAGTTACACGGGCTTAAACTAGAGATTCAACAACTCTTAAATTACACCCTACAAATAATTCCATTGTAAGGAATGCTTTCTTTTTTTTCTGATAGTTTTTCAGAGACTAAAAATATACTCAACAACATTCACAAACTCACTCGCACACAAGTTGACGTACATACTTTCACATTGTCTAAAACACAGTCGAGCATACATACGCACACGGCCTGCTAAACCTACTGAACTTACACTGTCACTTGCAAACGCGCACGACGACAGCCAAAATAAACAGTTATTCCCAACTTATTACAGTCAAAACAAACTCTTCTATACTTCGAACGTTTTTGGACTCTCTGTACTCTCATTTTTTACCAACTCTGTATTTTTGATTTTCATAATAAGTTGTCATATTTCTATATGGACAGACTTTGTCATTCTTTATTGGGGCTATATTGCCATATCGTAAACTCTAGCAAAAACATCACCAATAACATATACATTTTTAGACACAAATTCTATTAGCCGAAATATTGTTTCAGGCATGTTTCAAGTCAAATCTAATAGGTTTAATTTAAGCCACATCGGAGTGCGCAAAACTTATTTATTATTTATTTATTTGTTTGTTATGCCTCCTTGGGCATCTCCCCTTTAACTATCTTCTCAATTCAACTGTTAAAAAAAATCAAACTCTTAGTACAGTATCGATATCCAGATCAAATTCTGTCAAATATTTCATTTGACAACTCCCAAAAGTGCCCCCTCAATTTCTCCCTCCTACCACTTTCTTTGAATTCATCCAACCTCATCTTAAACTGATCCACGCTATTGCTGTTCTTAATACGATATGTCAACTTATTCAAAAAACATATTACTCTGTGAGCAAAAAAAAACTTAACTGGTTAACAGATCTAGTTTTTGAAAACTGCCTTGACAATAATCTTCCAGATCTAGGAGAAATACTAAAAAAATGGCCACCATAGTTAGAAATGCCATTAATTATCTTGAAAGTCTCAATCATATCACTTCTCATTCTACTCTCCAGCAAAGTAGTCAATCCTAATTTGCCCACATCTCTCCCTGTAACTGCACTCCTTTACTTTACTTATTAGTTTTGTCACCCTTCTTTGTACGCCTTCCAGTTTCAATATTACGTTCCAATTTTCATGTCTAGTCGCTGGAACCCAGGCCTGGATGTAGTATTCTATATGAGGTCTTATTAGAGCTTTATATATCCTTAACACAACATTTGTCTCCCTCAAAATAATATTCCTAACAATCCACCCAATCATTCTATTTACCCTCGATACAATGGTCAAAATACGATTATTTGCCTTAAATGTATTATCAAACCCCACTCCCAAATCGCACTCTCCATCTACTTCTTTGATTTCTCTGTCGTTTAGTACATATTCAACTCCAAAATTCCTGGATCCTACATGTAGTACTTTACATTTGTCTAGGTTAAATCCTATTTTCCAAATGTCCTCCCATTATGATAATTTATTTAGATCCATCTGTGTTATTTCCTTTGATAAAGGTCTCACAAGTAGTTTAACATCATCAGCAAACAGTTCTATTTCTGAATTTATATTATTAGGCAAGTCATTTATGAATATCAAAAACAACAAAGGACCCAATACTGAACCCTGCGGAGCACCGGAGGGTATGTACTGTGAGTCAGAATAATTGTTTCCAACCTTTACCTTCATAGTTCTATCATTCAAAAGAACTGGTTGGGTTATGCTGAAAAAACAACCACCTAATTTAGTATGCAACTAACCACATCCGAAAAAACACTTACACAAAACACTGCACAACATGGAAACTATACCTGCAATAAACCGATATTTTTAATCCGTTAGCATTTGATGTTTAGTTAAACTGCAGGTTTAATAGTGGTATTTAGCAAAAGACATTATCAAAGGTGTATCTTCCCGCTTCGCACACTTTAAAGGTATTATTAAAAAGATGAAGAAATGAAATTTTAGGGAAGTCAGCAAAATTTAAAAAACAGCAGGATTTAAAGAAAAGTTTTTTTTAAATATTAAGAATTCATTAACGAATAAACCTTAATGAATAATAACTGAATTTTAATTCAGACATTCTATAAATCAAGTGAACTTAACTATTACAACTTAACTATTAACTTGACTATTAACTTAACTATTAACTATTACAGCTCCAAATACATGCATCCTAATACAACCGCCATATTTAACCTGTGATAGTCCCAATGTAATATATTACATTATTTTTACAAAATGTCAAAATAGTGAATACAAAGGCGAGACAAAAGTACCATAAGATATAGAATTAAGAACCATACACTAGTTATTAGATAATAAAACCATACACTAGTTATTAGATAATAAAACCAGACACTAGTTATTAGACAATAAAACCAGACACTAGTTATTAGACAATAAAGCCATACACTAGTTATTAGACAACAAAACCAGACACTAGTTATTAGACAATAAAACCAGACACTAGTTATTAGACAATAAAACCAGACACTAGTTATTAGACAATAAAACTATACATTACTTATTAGACAATAAAACATCCGATTTCTAAATTACCGAACATTAAAATGTTTGGACAAACAGACCAACCCTCTAAAATATCAAATGTATTTTAATAAACACCAATTTCACGTCCACACATGCACTTTGCATTACCTACGTGGGGAGTTTGAATTACCTACTATACACAATCCTCAAGTGTCTTCGGTCTCTCTGTACAATGGTTTGTCAGGACAACCTTACATTCGGATACTTCCTCCTACAAGTAAACCCTGACCAAAAATGCAGAATTACATAGTATTCACAGCACAAATAAGATCCCCTCAGCACGGCTATACACTTGCTCATACGAGGTATAGTGCACCTTCTCCTATTGATGTTACCTCAAGTAACAGCATTTAGTTGAATATTCCACCAGACTAGATGAATTCTTGTCTTGGAATCTGGTAAGACCAAGAGATCACAAGAACGATATACTATAACATAGTTTACTGGTCAATTGGGGAGAGGAAAATTAATGTGCTTAACTTCTTTACTAACTCAACGTTTGAGAAATAAAGGAACATTTTAACAGAATATTCGAATATCTATGTATCTCATATAGAGATCAAGTGTTAGCCCCAGAAATTTATGAGAACTTCAACTGAAGTAAAATGGATAAAAAAAAAGAAACAAAAAGATTATACAACTGAATACGCACAAAACAGGTCTGAACTCCGATGTGGGAGTCTTGAATATGTATAAATATTTTACTGACTGAGAATAATTTCTGTGTTTTCTGAAGAAATCTGTTGTTTTAATTGCAATTATAGAAATATTTTTTTTAAACATAGTTCACCCCAAACAAGGCAAGTTGCCACTGTAGACGTAAGGGGCTACTGAGAATTAGAGTGAAAGTTTTGGGGTTTCGTCCTAAATTCAGAGCTTTGCAGCGAGATGCTTGTTCACATTAGATTTAAATGTCTGCATGTCAGTACAGTCGGGGAACCAGAGAGCAGGAAGGGAGTTCCAAAGGTCGGCAGTTCCAAGAGGAAAGAAGTTATTGGAGTAGAAGGCTTTCCGGCATCTGGGGACCTCCACAGTGACTTGATGAGATTTAGTTGATTGTTGGGTTGGTCGAGTCTATTTACGTCGAGGGGACACCGGAGCAGCAAGTTCATCGGAGCACATTCTATTGAAGTATTTGTAAAACAAGCACAAGAAGGCAACATTGCGGAGATGGGACAGGGACTGGAGCTTGGTGGATAGTGAGGGCCCTATTAGATTAGAGACTCTTTTTTGGACCTTGTCTAAGAGGGAGAGACTAGTGGATTGTGCACCAGTCCAGATGTTACAATACTACATGCATGGTGGATGGTGGCTTTGTAGAGATATAGGATACTGGAAGGTGTGGGAAGTTTTCTAGCACGCGAACGCGTGCATTTTAACAAAGACAACGGATTTCTTTGCCAATCGGTGGAGAGATCTCGCGTGAACTGACTTGCACGTTAAGACAAAGAAGAAACGCTGCACAAAAGTGAAACTCATGGTTTCATTTTCATTTCTTTTTTGACAAAGAGCGAAAGACCGCTCGAAATATTAAAATTATAATAACACCTATTTTTACATGTTCTACGTTTTCTATGAGGCAATTTTTTTATTTGTAAAGTAAACACCGAATTATTTTTATGAACTTTAAATGCTAGCATTAAGTACTCACAAGTGGGACCTCGTGGAGGTTGCCAAGATTTCAGGTGAAAATACTGAATACTGCGTTTTTCTTTTCTGTGGTAAAGAAAGATTTAGTAAACCGAGTATGTAACGATTTTGACAATACGGCGTATATGGCAACAAAATTGATTGTATAGAAGGTTCCACCCACGGAAGATACGAATGTTGCATCGATTGTGAAAGGAAAATGTCAACCGACTTGACATTTAAAACATCTTTTCATTCTCATCCATCCCATTCGAATTGTCGCAGACATTCTTCCACTGCAGATTTGGCTTCTCAATTTTCCACGTCTCATTGCCATTCCACTGTTATCTTGTAATTCTTCTTCTTTAAATTCTTCTTTAATTTCTTCTTTTAGCAAATTCTTTAATTTTCACTTCTTCCTTCTTCTTCCAACTTTTATTCTCATTCCAACTCTTCTGATTCAAATTCTACCCATTTTGAAAAAGAAAGTGTGAAAACTAAAACAAATATAAAACAAATAAATATTACCAAACTGGCATTGACTACTTTACTGGAGAGAAAGATTGAGAGGTGATATGATTGAGACTTTCAAGATAATAAATGGCATTTCTAATTATGGTGGCCATTTCTTTAGTATTTCTCCTACATCTGTAAAGTTATTGTCAAGGCAGTTTTCAAAAACTAGATCTGTTTACCAGGTAAGTTTTTTGGGGCTCACAGAGTAATATGTTTTTGGAATAAGTTGCCAGATCGGATTAAGAACAGCAATAGCGTGGATCAGTTTAAGATGAGGTTGGATGAATTCAGAAAAAGTGGTAGGAGAAAGAAATTGAGGGGGGCACTTTTGGGAGTTATCAAATGAAATATTTAACAGAATTTGATCTGGATATCGATACTGTACTAAGAGTTTATTTTTTGGTTTTAACACTTGAATTGAGAAGATAGTTAAAGGGGAGATGCCCAATGGTGCATAACAAACAAATAATAATAATAATAATAATAATAATAATAATAATAATAATAATAATAATAATAATTGATTTACAACTGAAATTGAGCATTTTTAACATTAGCCAACAAAACAAATAAGGGGTGAACAAAACAAATAGAAAACAAATAAATATTACTAAAGGCAAGATAAATTACGTTTCTACATACCTGAATAAGTTTATTTGTGTTTAACTTATTTTAAAGACTTCTTTTAGTTCAATACAGAACTAGCGTCAGCTTTGTTAAGTTAGAACGAAAAGAAAATGGCTGGCATTACACGATCACATGGCGTCTCGGTAATCGCTCAAAAATCGAAAATTACACAAAAATACTAGTAATAAAAATATACAGTTCGGTTTAACATTACATTTCCGCACGATTAGTGACTGTTATTAGGTGTGATTCTGTTTAAATTTCGATTTTTGAGAGATTTTCGATACTCCTCATGACCGTGTAATGTCAGATATTTTTTATTTGTAAATACAACGCGATAACTGATTGAGCACCGTCGGCAAATATGAAAATACGACACTATAAACTATGCGTGCATAACCCTGACCCTAACCCTAACCTCCAGTTGATGGTCAAAACCAAAGCACGGAGCTTTCTTTCGTTCTTTCTTTCGTTCTTTCTTTCTCCCTCTCTCTTTCTCTCTCTCTTTCTTTACTTTCACTCTCTCTTTCTCTCCTACCCTTTTCGATCTTTCTCTCACCCGTTCTCTCTTTATAGTCAAATAGCATCGAAAGAAATAAGAAAAAATAATCGCAAAAGAACAAATCAAGACTGCCTTTTCCTTTTTCACGGTGAATGTCTAAACATGTGTCTTACTAAAAATCTTCCCGGTGTTATAGGTTATAGAGAGAAAACTCCATATCTACTAATTAAAAATATAATATAGGTCAGGATTAAATATTAAATATTAAAATCGATTGAAATTACAGTTTTTATTTTTTAAACACAAATCCATATTCGTGATACCTGTAAAAAAGACAAAAACGCCCTAAGATGGGGAGGTAGTGCTGTCACATCTGGGTAGGTGCTGCACAGAGCATGCTTTCTTGCCTTGACAGAGTACAAAACCGATTTCGAAATCTAGTGGGCGATATTCTTTTTTTTTTTCCTTCCTACTAGCGCTTTCTCACAGAAGAGACGTTGCTAGTCTTTCTCTACTCTATCGTTATTTTCATGGGAGTTGCTCGACTGTACTTTAATCTCTCGTCCCCACCCGTTATAAAACATTCACAACAAAAACTCGTCTAGCTACAACCACTATCCATAATGCCACATTCTCTCTCTTTATGCCTAACACTCAACGAAACTTCCATGTGCAAAGTGTATTTCCTCGAACTACCGGTATGCTTCCCATCCGATTGCAACATGGTCGTTTTCAAGTCGAATGTAAACAATCCTTGTTGAGTCGTCCTCTTAAATAATCAAATTTTGACCAACTTTAACAATCCACCTGACAGCCGTATTAATCCTTTATCCTCGAATGGCATTTGGACCTTGATAAGAGGTGACTCTCTAGTAAATAGTCTTTTGTAAAGAAATCTTTTCAAAACAAGCAATAGGATAAAAACTGTCTTTATGTATGAGATAAGAGAAGGTTCATAATACTTGGACCCAGTTATATTACATTAGTATGGGCTTCCATACATGCTCCCGGAGCCAGAAGTCGTTAGCTGACACGTATTAAAACTGGCCATATCTGCCACCATTTTGTATTCCTTTTTAGTTGAATAAAGCTTGGCTTCCAAGTAACACGTGTTTTTTTTTTATTACAATTTATTCAACTAAAAAAGGAAGGGGGACCACTTTGTACAAGGCCATAACGGAGCCTATGATGACACGTTGGTCCAGACTGAACTAAGGCGATCCAGTCAGGTACCAAAGCCATGTCATAACGAGGCCTATGATGATACATTGGCCAAGCCTGAACTAAGGCGATCCAGTCGGGTACCAAAACCTCCCAATCGATATGGAGATTGGCTGGAGTAGCAAGTAAAAAAATATATATTTTGAAGGAATGTAATATTACTTTCGTAAAGGTAAAAAAAGTAAAAAGTAAAAAGTAAAAAACAAAGGTTAAAAAAAAGGTAAAACTTAAATTATTGAAGACACTGTGTTTTTTCTTTCTAGCAAGGAAGAATGTTATATTACATTCGTATGGGCTTCCATACGTGCTCCCGAAGCCGGAAGTCGTTAGCTGACGCGTATTAAAACTGGCCATATCTGACACCATTTTGTAATACTTTTTTAGTTGAATAAAGCTAGGCGTCCAAGTAACACGTGTGTTTTTATTACAGACCCTTTTGGGCCCTTTATTAAGTGGAAAAGTTTAGACACTGAAATACTGCAATGAAAAGCTAAAATAGAGTTTACGGCAAAATATTTAGACTTTAAAGGAGTGTTAATTTTGTCTTAAGCCCCTATTAAAGAGTAACTTCAAGATCCCGAAATAGAGGCTTGAATTTTGAACTTTCATAATCAAAATAACTTTGTGTAATTTCACTACGGCTTAAAAACTTTTTGCATCAAACATGACAAAAAATGATGAAATAGGCTTTTATGCTCACTCTTATATATGTCAGCACGGGTAAAATTTATTTCCCGAACAGGCAGATTAGTTTTGCACCACTTTTATGTCCCCTTACAAAGATTAAAATCAAGACATAATGCTACTAGACCTTATATTTAGAATCCTTATTCCAATTTTGATCAAAAGTCATTGGATATTTCTTTTTCTAGAAAATGTTTAAAATCTAAAGCTTCAGATTTAGGCGCGGAGCTGCATATATTTTTAATAAACTGTAGCGAAGTCGGTTATTATACTGTCAATAAAACAATAATCAATCAAAATTGGCTAGTCAGAATCAAAGTTTGATATGTCAGCTTAAATGCTATTCATGTCCAACTTTGAAAATCTGACAAGATAATTTTATATGTTCGGTTATTTTAACGATTATAGGTCGTGACATAGATCGGTACTTTGGCATAGTGACAACAGTATTCATTTATATATATATATATATATATATATATATATATATATATATATATATATATATATATATATATATATATATATATATATAATGGATTGAATGAAAGAATAAAACGAGAAATTAACTAAACTTTATTACATATCAAAGTTCAAGCAAAAAGTATTGTAAAGTCCTTAATCGATGGATTTTCAAAGAAAATCTTTTGCTCAGAGTACTATTACCGCAATGACATGAGTGAAAGATTTCGCTTTGAAAATATATAAAAATATATAAAACATAAAGTCAAAGCGAAATTTTTACTCGCAGTCATGTCATTGCGGTAATAGTACTCTGAGCAAAAGATTTTCTTTGAAAATCCATGGATTAAGGACTTTACAATACTTTTTGCTTGAACTTTGATATGTAATAAAGTTTGATTAATTTCTCATTTATTCTTTCATTTAATCCATTATTATTGATGCTCTATCTAATATATTGAGCGTTGTCTTTATAGAGATTAGATATTATTTATATCTTTGAAGTACCATTTTAATCTATATATATATATATATATATATATATATATATATACATCGTCTGTAGCGTCTGTAGGTATTAATAATTTAATATTTATTCATAAATATTATAATAATCCCCTTTAAGAAATTAAAGTTGAGCACTCTCGGGGATGTTAAAAATAGACTGTCAAAAAAAGCTCTAATGCAAAGTTCCGAATACGTTCGTCGAACACTCTCGACTAGTCTTCTATCTGTGCCCGCTTCTAAGTACAAATAGATCTTAATTTCCCTTAATTACGTGACAGTTTCCGTCGGCCGAGTGGATATGGCGACTGCTTGCAGATTCTAAGCTGACTCTGTTACTTTTCTGCACCGATGAAAGCAATAAGCTTGAAACGCTAGCGTCTGTAGGTGTTAATAATTTAATATTTATTTATAAATATTATATATATATATATATGTGTGTGTGTGTGTATGTATATATAATGACAATATATATATATATATATATATATATATATATATATATATATATATATATAATTTATTTAGATACTGTATATAACATATTTCAGCAATGTACCGTGGTTTCATCCAAAAGGGCAGATTTAGACATCTTTAGTCAATCTTCGTGCCCAGTGGAATCATCGACAAGCTGAAATGATTGTAGGCACGCCTGACAGGGTTGACGCCATTCCCTGTCAGGCGTGCCTACAATCATTTCAGCTTGCCGATGATTCCACTGGGCACGAAGATTGACTAAAGATGTCTAAATCTGCCCTTTTGGATGAAACCGCGGTACATTGCTGAAATATGAAATATACAGTATCTAAATAAATTATATTAGCTCTCTTATATGATCGAGCACTTTATTTGATTTCTTTTCATATACAACCTGACTCTCTCTCTCTCTCTCTCTCTCTCTATATATATATATATATATATATATATATATATATATATATTAGTCGAAAGAACCCCATAAATCTTTGCATACATATATATATATATATATATATATATATATATATATATATATATATATATATATATATTAGTACTTCATGTATCCACGTAAAATATTATAAGGAGATATAATTTTGTATGTGTCAGTTTTCAGTATTTACTTAAACAGTGCTCGATACGTAAGTAGAGCTAGGTAGTAAGCAATGAAAATATATATGGCAATCAAGCTACACAGAGGCTCCCGTGTTTCATCCCCGGGGGGAATCGTCAGGCTAAATGCATTTAGCCTGACGATTCCCCCCGGGGATGAAACACGGGGATAAAACACGGGAGTCTCTGTGTAGCTTGATTGCCATATATATTTTCATTGCTTACTACTATATATATATATATATATATATATATATATATATATATATATATATATATATATATATATATATATATAGTCTTGTATGAGATCCTACTGTTTTACTAGGCGCGGAAGTAAATAAAAAAAATGGCCTATCTTTCTCTTCTCAACCTCTTTTAAGTGCATCTGGACTTATCTACTTTTTGAGCACCTTCTCCAATCTGCTCCCATGCAAAGAGTTTTTCTTCACTTTCTTCAATTTCACCGAACTTTTTCAACGGAAATTTACCACCCGGACAATTTGCATATCTTTTTCACGGAATTTTTCTTTTCATTCAATACGTTTTTTGAACAAAAATTATTTTAATAATTTTTAATAATAATTCTCATATTTTTCAAATATTTGAACTTTGGTTTTTTCGAAAGCCAACTTATCCATCTGTATTTCTCCTCTGATGATAAGATTTTGATCTTTGAAAAGCCTTGGCTTAAGGAAAGAAAAATAAACACTAGTTTATTACTGACAACCTTGCATTGAACAATTGAAATTTGAAATAAATTTGGACAATCGTCGCATATTTATCACTCTTTTTTCTTCTATCTCTCTCTATATATATCAATATATGCAAAGTCTTTCTTTCGTCTATGTTTCTTCATTAAAATTCATATAATATGAAGGAGTCAATGTTTGCTGTGTGCGACTGCCACTGACCTAATATCTACGGTCGTTACGTGATTCGCGCGCGTTTTGTGATACTTTGAAAATGTCAGTTTAACCGAATTTTAGATAAATATTATCTTTTTGGTGACACATTTGTTTGCAATGCGTTACACAAGTGACCACTCGTCCGGTTCGGGAAACAAAGGCCGCACCCGATAGAATATAAACGCTGTTAGCGTCTTAAGTTCATTTTTTTAAAAAGCTTATGATAATGTATTTACAAATAGCAGGCTTCACAATTTAATTCATATTCATGATTTAAAATCATAAAAATAAAAGTAATCTATAAAAAAAAGAAAACAAAACTCACTCCCTCTCTCTCTATCTCTTTCTTTATCGTCTTTATTATAAGACTTCCTCAGGATAATTGACTAAAAAAACAAGACACGTACCAAATGTTTGAAACAAGAGATCGTGGCGAGTGTGAGCTTAAAATTGGGGCGCTTATGAAAAATATAAATTATGAGATACAAATAGATGGTGGCAGTTGGAAATTGAGTTGCCAGTAGAAAGGGTGGGGATGGTGGCGGTTGGAGTTATAAGATCATTAGGTAGGGGGAGAGACATTACAATAATTGTGGAAGGAGTGGGAGCGAAAATCAGTAGTGGCTAAACTTGATTTAAACTATGAAGGGGTAGAGAGAGAGAGAGAGAGAGAGAGAGAGAGAGAGAGTAAGATAATACTTTAAAGATATAAATAATATATTTAACCAGTCGACTACCATGATAAATACAAAGCTCAATATAGTGTATAGAGCAATAATATTAATTGAATGACATAATATAATGAGAAATTAATCAGATTTTATTAAAGTTAAAAAACAAGGTGTGATATTGCGTCCTACATATCACTTTTTAAAAAATTTCATGCAATTAATATATATATATATATTCATACATACAGAAGATGAAATATGAGAATAAAAAATTGTATAGATACAATATTTAATAAGACATCAGAAGTTCAAAGCAAGGAATTTCATATCCTTAATCCATGGATTTTCAAAGACAAACTCCTTTCATTAGATGGTTAAAACTTGGTTATGTAATTGTGAATATTACCGGTAACATATATATATATATATATATATATATATATATATATATATATATATATACAAAAAAAGACAAAAAACAAACATTTTGGCTGTAATGAACATAAAATTAAGGTAGTCACTGTCGCACGAAAATAAAAGCTGTTATAGTGAAAATAAACGTTTGAAAATGAATATTAAAGGTATTCAGGAGTCCAAATGTTGTCGTTAAAAAGCTGAGTGCCCGACCGTGCGCAGCTGCACTCGTGTATCCTCATCTTCCATTTTCTGAATTTATTGCTCTATTCAATATATTGAGCTATATATTATTACACTAGATTATTATTTAAGGTTTAAGGATACATCGCTTATCAGAAAAAATAACTTAATTAAATAAGTAGTTAAAATCATTTAAAAAATCAGTTATAGTTTTAGTTTTATTACATTTGCTGCGGATATTAAGATTTACTGCATAATAAGTAATATTACCATCCACGCGTTTCTTATTTTAGATTTTAAACACCTACCATTTGACAAAGAGGTCTTCCTCGAAATATATTATGGAACACGGTCACACAGATTAGATCAGTGTTGAAGTTTTGCCTAATCAAGTAAAATTAGCTATATAGGAGAACAAAATTATTAGAAAAGTTTTTGAAAAAATATATAATTAAAATCACTTGTTTTTGTCCTACTTCTCAACGTCGACATATTTCTATTTCTTGCATTGTGATAGCCTTCTAATACTCCTCTCTTTTTCTCTCTCTCTCTCTCTCTCTCTCTCTCTCTCTCTCTCATATATATATATATATATATATATATATATATATATATATATACATATATATATATATATATATATATATATATATATATATATATATATATATATATATATATATATACATATATATGTATATATAAATGCAACTTTAATTCCTATATAATTTTATTTCCAGCTACCATATCGGAAATGGTTCTTGGGTGTAGTGTTTAGATAGTATTATTATTATTATTATTATTATTATTATTATTATTATTATCATTATTATTATTATTACTAGTATCACTATTGTTATAATGAATTTTATTTGATATGCAAACTACCATATCACACGGTAATCTTAAGGGTAGTATATTATTATTATTATTATTATTTGATTATTATTATTATTTATTTATGTATATATTAGTGAAATTTTAAGCTAAATCATTTCTACACTTGATTATTGGGGAAATGGTCGTATAATCAGTACCATTGGAGAGCAATGCATATTATAACTGTCCTGTTTTTAAATCTCCGAAACAGTTACGTGGTAAACAGCTGATGATCCCCGTGTTAATATTAGACGCTTACGTTAAGGTCTCCTGTTTTTATTTCACTGTTAGATACTTTATCCCCCCTTTTATTTTATTTACTTACTATTATATATTTTTATTTATTCATGAATTTTCCAACAAATGTTAAGTCTGCAATATTTTGGATTTAGTTAGTTTCTCTGGGAATTTAAACTGCATTTTCCTTTCTTTTTTTGTCTTTTTGTTTTAAATAACTCAAAGCTTCTTTAGACTATATATATATATATATATATATATATATATATATATATATATATATATATATATATATATATATATATATACATATATTTGTTGTTGAGGAAACCATAACAATGTGTGTGTTTAAATAAAAAAAAATTATTTTGATCTAAGCTTTCGAAAATTAGAATTTTCAATTATTATTTTTGTTTTTCTCTTCCGGTATTTCGTAAAATTATTATTATTTTTTTGTTAAAAATTTTTCGAAAGCTAAGAATAAAATAAACGTTATTTATTTTAGCACACACATTGTTATAGTTTTCTCAACAAACAAAAAAACAAACAATACTCTTACGAAACAATGGTTTATAATATATCTACCCCTTTCTACTAATTCAAACTAGGTAGCCGCGCTAATAGATATACCATACCAGATTGTTCTTTCTGACCCAGATGTCCACATAACATCGGATGATGAATTGGAAAAAGTAAAAAGAAGAAAAACAATTTGCTTTGACAAAGACAATTCTAATTTTCGAAAGCTTAGATTAAAATTAATGTTATTTATTTTAACACACACATTGTTATGGTTTTCTCAACAATAAAAATAATACTTTTATGAAACAATGGTTTATAATACGTATACCCCTTTCTACTGATTATATATATATATATATATATATATATATATATATATATATATGTATATATATATATATATATATATATATATATATATCTAATAATCAAATTATATATAATTGTTATTGGTCAGACCTTCTGACGATAAGAGCGTTATTTTTGAAAAGCCATGGCTTAAAGGTAATTTTGTATTTGTATTCCTTGTTTGAACTTTGATTTTTATCCCTACTGATATATATATATATATATATATATATATATATATATATATATATATATATATATATATATATATATATTTCAGAGGAAACATTTTCTTTCAATCGTTTTCTTACTTAAACAATTTTTCCCCTCATATCTCATTCGATTTTCTTAGTTTTTAATTTATCATTCTGACATTTCCTCTCAGAGGGGCAGACGATAAGGCCTTAAGGAAAATTTTTAACGATTTTCTTTTTTTTCCACCCGCCCGTTTCATTGATTAAAAAAATGTTCCCTTTGAAATTTATCCTACGATTTTGTTGTACGCGAAATTTACTTACATATATATATATATATATATATATATATATATATATATATATATATATATATATATATACGAATAATAGCGATTTCTTATTAAAATTTATTCTTTAATTGAAATCTGTCTTTTATCGATCAGATATGAACAGAATATAAAAAGGAAAAACATAAAACTAATTCAAAAGACCATGAACTTCTGTATACAGAATATAGATTTGTTTTTTTTTTTACATAGTTCACCTCAGACAAGGCAGGCCGCCACTGTAGACGTAAGGGGTTACTAAGAAGAAAGAAAAGGAAGAAAGTTGGGGGGTCAACCTAAATTGGGATCTTCGCAGAAAGATGTCTGTTTACATTACTTTTAAATTTCTGCATGTCAATACCGTCGGGGAAACAAGGGGCATGGAGGGAGTTGCAGAGGCCAGCAGCACGAGGAAAGAAGCTATTTGAGTAGAAAGCTCTCTAGCATCTGGGGACCTCCACAGTGAATGGATGGGATTTAGTTGATTGTTGAGTTGGTCTAGTGTACTTACGTCGAGGGGGCACCAGAGCAGTCAATTCATCGGAGCAGAATCCATTGAAGTATTTGTAAAACAAGCACAGGGATGCTACATTGCGGCGATGTGACAGGGACTGGAGCTTGGTTGACAGTGAGAGACGGATTAGGTTGGCGACTCTTTTTTGAAGGGAGAGACTAGGAGACGATGCACCAGCCCGGATGTGGCAACAATACTCGATGAGTTAAGAAAACTTTGAAGTTGAGTGAAAAAAAAATTATGTATAAATTAAAAATAATGTCGTGTGTATTTTAATTTTAGCTTGACTGTGGGATATTATACAATGGTGAAGCCTTTGCGTGAATATAATGATATTCTGTATATCATGACAATATATGTTCCCGATATTAGCAGAAATAACTGTTACTCAATAACGTGTTTTTGAATAAAAAATATGCATTGTCTTTCTGAATTACTAGGTTTTTATCATTATTTATATATATATATATATATATATATATATATATATATATATATATATATATGTGTGTGTGTGTGTGTGTGTGTATGTGTGTGTGTGTGTGTGTGTGTGTGTGTAATAATTCAGGTAAAACATCCACAGGATAGTTATCCAAATTTCAACCGGGTTCATAAAAAGTGCTCAATATCAAATAGAGCTTTTATATATGATTAGTTTTATTTACACAGACATGTACAAAATCTGCGACACTGGCATGTCGATGTTATCGATCAACAGCTGTTATGAACTGAGATCTCATCAGGCAGAGTTAAAATCCGATCTTAACCGTAAATCATATTTGGAAAGATGTTGCACATGTCTGTGTAAATAAACATAATCATATATATATACACATATATATATATAGTATGTTATATATATACATTACTTAATATG
>OY744533.1:5138492-5168492 GCA_963556195.1 Sepiola atlantica | reverse complement strand
TTGCATAATGTTGTCTGATGTTGCATAATGTTGTCTGATGTTGCATAATGTTATATAATGTTGTCAGATGTTGTATAATGTTGTATAATGTTGTATAATGTTGTATAATGTTGTCTGATGTTGCATAATGTTGTATAATGTTGTCTGATGTTGCATAATGGTGTATAATGTTGTCTGATGTTGCATAATGTTGTCTGATGTTGCATAATGTTATATAATGTTGTCAGATGTTGTATAATGTTGTATAATGTTGTCTGATATTGCATAATGTTGTATAATGTTGTCTGATGTTGCATAATGTTGTATAATGTTGTCTGATGTTGCACAATGTTGTATAATGTTGTCAGATGTTGTATAATGTGGTATAATGTTGTCTGATGTTGCATAATGTTGTATAATGTTGTATAATGTTGTCTGATGTTGTCTGATGTTGCATAATGTTGTCTGATGTTGCATAATGTTGTCTGATGTTGCATAATGTTGTCTGATGTTGCATAATGTTGTCTGATGTTGCATAATGTTATATACTGTTGTCAGATGTTGTATAATGTTGTATAATGTTGTCTGATGTTGCATAATGTTGCATAATGTTGTCAGATGTTGCATAATGTTGTATAATGTTGTCTGATGTTGTATAATGTTGTATAATGTTGTCTGATGTTGCATAATGTTGTATAATGTTGTCTGATGTTGCATAATGTTGTATAATGTTGTCAGATGTTGTATAATGTTGTATAATGTTGTCAGATGTTGTATAATGTTGTATAATGTTGTCTGATGTTGCATAATGTTGTATAATGTTGTCTGATGTTGCATAATGTTGTCTGATGTTGCATAATGTTATATAATGTTGTCAGATGTTGTATAATGTTGTATAATGTTGTCTGATGTTGCATAATGTTGTATAATGTTGTCTGATGTTGCATAATGTTGTCTGATGTTGCATAATGTTGTCTGATGTTGCATAATGTTGTCTGATGTTGCACAATGTTGAATAATGTTGTCAGATGTTGTATAATGTTGTATAATGTTGTCTGATGTTGCATAATGGTGTATAATGTTGTCTGATGTTGCATAATGTTGTATAATGTTGTCTGATGTTGCATACTGTTGTATAATTTTGTCTGATGTTGCATAATGTTGTATAATGTTGTCAGATGTTGTATAATGTTGTATAATGTTGTCTGATGTTGCATAATGGTGTATAATGTTGTCTGATGTTGCATAATGTTGTCTGATGTTGCATAATGTTGTATAATGTTGTCAGATGTTGTATAATGTTGTATAATGTTGTCAGATGTTGCATAATGTTGTCTGATGTTGCATAATGTTGTATAATGTTGTCAGATGTTGTATAATGTTGTATAATGTTGTCTGATGTTGCATAATGTTGTCTGATGTTGCATAATGTTATATAATGTTGTCAGATGTTGTATAATGGTGTATAATGTTGTCTGATGTTGCATAATGTTGTATAATGTTGTCTGATGTTGCATACTGTTGTATAATGTTGTCTGATGTTGCATAATGGTGTATAATGTTGTCTGATGGTGCATAATGTTGTCTGATGTTGCATAATGTTGTCTGATGTTGCATAATGTTGTATAATGTTGTCAGATGTTGCATAATGTTGTATAATGTTGTCTGATGTTGCATAATGTTGTATAATGTTGTCTGATGTTGCATAATGTTGTATAATGTTGTCTGATGTTGCATACTGTTGTATAATGTTGTCTGATGTTGCATAATGTTGTATAATGTTGTCAGATGTTGTATAATGTTGTCTGATGTTGTATAATGTTGTCTGATGTTGCATAATGTTGTATAATGTTGTCAGATGTTGTATAATGTTGTCAGATGTTGTATAATGTTGTATAATGTTGTATAATCTTGTCAGATGTTGTCTGATGTTGCATAATGTTGTCTGATGTTGCATAATGTTGTCTGATGTTGCATAATGTTATATAATGTTGTCAGATGTTGTATAATGTTGTATAATGTTGTCTGATGTTGTCTGATGTTGCATAATGTTTTCTGATGTTGCATAATGTTGTCTGATGTTGCATAATGTTATATAATGTTGTCAGATGTTGTATAATGTTGTATAATGTTGTCTGATGTTGCATAATGTTGTATAATGTTGTCTGATGTTGCATAATGGTGTATAATGTTGTCTGATGTTGCATAATGTTGTATAATGTTGTCTTATGTTGCATAATGTTGTATAATGTTGTTTGATGTTGTATAATGCTGTATGATGTTGTTCAATGTTGTCTGATGTTGTATGATTTTGTATAACGTGTATAATATTGTACATCATATCATATTATATAATGTTGTATAATTCGGTATAATGTTGTATAATGTTGTATAATGTTGGATAATGTTGTATGATGTTGTATAATGTTGTATGATGTTGTATGATTATGTATAATGTTGTATAATATTTTATAATGTTGTATTATGTTGTATAATGTTGTATGATGCTGTACAATGTTGTATAATGACCTAGAACGACCTCACCTTGACTTACCGAGGGCAGAACCGACACTACACCTTGATCCTAGATCGAACTTAACTGCAAACATCGTAATTTGAATATAAGTCAGTTTGATGGATTAATTTTAAAATCGAGTTTGTCCAATTCTTCACTTTTACTTATTATCAAAATGAAATGCAGAGATTAAATTTCTTATTGGCGTTGCACTAACCCTAACCCTAACCCTAACCCTAACCCTAACCCATAACAAGGTGTTTAAAACATGCGTAGACATGCCATGAATGTAATTTATAGCGAACTCGTAAAACATGTCCCGCTGCTTTTTGAGGATCACACCTTAAAAAAAAAAACAATCTTATTGCTTGTTTAAATAATCCAATTCTGCAGGTGCAATACTTTCATAGTCATTTGCTCTTAAAACTACGTGTCATTTCGATGACAAAGAAGTCATTTTTTTAAATACATTCTAAAATTTTACTGACTATTGCGGTTATCTGAATTTTTTTATTTATTGAATTCGTAAAATTGTCTCTCCTTTAGTCTGGTGTCATCTTTTCAACTCAAACACGGTCCTTGCTCTGTTACATAAATTGGAACGATACAACAACAATAGGAGTGTAGCAGAGAAAGATAAAAAGGTGCATTAGACTCGAGTAACTATGAAGTTTATTGTTTAGAATTTAAATAAATTATTTGTGACACTAGTCCCGTTACTTTTCAGACACATCTCGCTTATATCAGGGTAATTTTGCTTTGTAAATTACATGCAAATAAATACATTTTATGAACATCCGAAAACTGAAATAAACATAGATTTGACCAATTGCTGCGTTTCTTCCAAAGTAAAACAATGTAGTTTATTGTTTAGAATTTAAATAAATTATTTCTGACACTAGTCCCGTTACTTTTCAGACACATCTCGCATATATCAGGGTAATTTTGCTTTGTAAATTACATGCAAATAAATACATGTTATGAACATCCGAAAACTGAAATCAACATAGATTTAACTAATCGCTGCGTTTCTTCCAAAGTAAAACCATGCAGTTTATTGTTTGGAATTAAAATATTTTTCTTGTGACTCGAGTCTTGTGAATTTTCTAGACACACCTCTTCGTCCATATGTAAATGTTTTCTTTTTTTCTATTATCAAATTATAATTGAAAGATATGCCTAAAGAGGATCCCCCACTCTATAATAATGACCAATGTGTACGTGTATCTCTATAAATATCCACCCCGTCACGCAAACACTGCATATCAAAATCATGTCAAGTGTTTAGAAAAAAGGGAAAGCAAATAGAAACTCAGACACCCTAGCCATTTAAAGTGAATTCAGAAAGAAATACTTCAATCTATTTAAATAAGGAGAGATTTTTTAAAACATTTTTCTATTTTTCTTTCTATACCGATTGATACGTTTTTTTCTTTTTATTAACTTTTCAGTTTGAGACGAATTTTTTCTTATACCTTTTTTAACTTCACTGATTGAGACGTTATTTTATATGAATATGAATATTAGAGTGAAGGCTGGCAAAGCATAATTGTTCCCGTCATTTTTGACGGAGGAGATACACTCGATATATATAAATGAAACATATTACAGTTTAAATATCTTCATAAAAAAGGAATATATATATATATATATATATATATATATATATATATATATATATATATATATATATATATATAACAAGCTGCGCGTGCGTTGTCACCTTCTGTATGTGACTCGATGTGGCGAGTGTAAAATGCAATAAATTTGGGCAATTTGGGACATTTTTTACCCCTCCTTTGACCCCCTGGGGGCGCGACCCAGAATTTTTCTGATGTCAAGGATGCTCATTTTATATCCAGAACAATTGCCTCTACATTTTGGCCAAGTTTCAGAAAAATTGAATGGATGGATCAAACGTTATGGGAGAAAACGGTCATTTTTGCCATTTTGGGGGATTTTGACCACCTGGGGGCGCGAACCAGATTTTTTCCAAGGTCAGCGATACATATTTTCTATTAGGAACAATTGCTTCCACATTTTGGTCAAGTTTCAGAGAAATTGAATGGATGGATGAAAAGTTATGGGGCAAAAAAATGTCATTATTTGCCATTTCAGGGCCTTTTGACCCCCTGGGGTGCTAACCAGATTTTTTTTCAAAAATCGGAGAATGTCACTTTCTAACCTGACCAAAGTTACAACTTCATGCAAAATTTCAGAGAAATTCAATTGATGGTTGCGGAGAAAATTCCGGACGGACGGACGGACATGCCTCAAAACATAAGTCCCCCGATTTATAAAATCGGAGGACCAATTAAGCGCATACATTATATATATATATATATATATATATATATATATATATATATATATATATATATATATATATATATATATATATATATGTATATATATATAGTGAATGCTTTTATTCAAACATGTACACGGTCTGCTACACTGGCATGTCGATGTTATCGATCTACAGCTCTCAAGAGCTGAGGTCTTCGACATGCCAGTGTAGCAGACCTTGTACATGTTTGTAATAAAAGCATTCACAATACAGCTCTATATTTTTATTGAGCACTCTTTTATAAGCCCGGTTGAATTCCCTTTGGATTTCTACCCTGTGGATTTTTACCCGACCTGGATTACTATATATATATATATATATATATATATATATATATATATATATATATAGTACTTGTATTTTTGTTGTTACCTCAATGTTAATAGAATGAAACTCTAATCTTTATAAAATATTGCTCAAAAACAGCACGCGTTGTATTATAGTTTGAGTTTTATAAAAAGTAATAAAAAGTTCCGAAACATAAAAATAATTTAATTAAAAAAAAATCCTCGACCTAACATTCACAGGTAATATGAATTGAAATAATAAATATATAGAAGACACTGTTTTGTCTGCTGCAAAAAATAGTGGGTTCCCTTTACCGAGCTAGAAAACTTCTCACACCTGTGAGTATCTTATATCTCTACAAGGGTATCATTCGTCCATGAATTGTGGAGTACAGTTAACGCATCTAGGCTAGTTCAGCAACCACCAGTCTCTCTTTCTTAGACCAGGTTCAAAAAGAGCGTCTAATCTAATAGGTCCCACACTGTCTAACAAGCTCCAGCCCCTGTCCCATCGCCGCAGTGTTGCATCCCTGTGCTTGTTTTACAAATACTTCAATGGAATGTTCTTCGACGAACTTTCGGCACGTATGCCCCTCAACATAAATACCCCTGACCAACCTGACACTCAGCAAAATCCCACCCCTTCACTGTAGAAGTACCCAGATGCTGGAAAGCTTTCTACTTAAATAAGTTATTTTCTTGAACAGCTTGCATTTGGAATCCCCTCCCTGCTCTCTGTTTCCCCGACTGTACTATTATGCAAATATTTAAATAGAATGTGACCATACATCTTGCTGCACAACTTCCCATATAGGATGGCACTATGAGTATGGCCCTTTATTTCGCAGTAACCCCTTACGTCTCAGTGACAATGTGCCTTGTTTGGGGTGAATTAAAGTTTTTTAAAAAAGAAAGGTAGGTAAAAAATAAAGTTGATATCAAACTAGCACTTGTATGTATCATTGGATTTGCATTATTCAAAAATTATTTAAGAAAGCACCTGTGGAATTTCCATAGGGCCCGCAAGTAGAAATAAATGATGATTTATTAGTATTTCGACTTACCGATATTCATACCACTAGACTTTTGCGTATATATAAAAATAAAAACTTTTGTTCCGAGATAACTAGTTTAAATAAAGTCAGTTCCATGAATATATGTTTTATCTGTGCCTGATCTATTTCAGTTCAATGAAATGATTTGTTATCAAAAGGCATGGTCTGATAGTTACAACATGTTCATTTATGATCGCCAGTATCACCAAACAAACCCTAACTCTAACCCTAACCCTAACCAAACAAACCAAAGTATTCATGCGTATAAAACAAACATAGATAGATAGATAGATAGATAGACAGATAGATAGATAAATGGAAGGATAGATAGATAGATTGATAGATAGATAGATAGAAGGATAGATAAATAGATGGAAGGATAGATAGATAGATAAATATATATATATATATATATATATATAGAGAGAGAGAGAGAGAGAGAGAGAGAGATAGATAGATAGATAGATAGATAGATAGATAGATAGATAGATAGATAGATAGATAGATAGATAGATAGATAGATAGATATAGAGAGAGAGGTGGGGGAGATAGATAGATAGATAGATAGATAGATAGAGAGAGAGAGAGATGGGGGAGATAGATAGATAGACAGATAGATAGATAGATAGATAGATAGATAGATAGATAGATAGATAGATAGATAGATAGATAGATAGATAGATAGGTGTGTAATTCCATTAGATAAACGTGAATAGTTAGTCGATACTTCCCCGAGAAATGACAGCTGACGTAAGAATGTTTTCAGTACAGGGCACAACCTGAAGCGCAACCCGTTCAGATAATGACTTAGATCGTCAATGGAGGCAAATAAGTGGCTCAGATTATGTGGTTCATAGAGACACCTGCTACAAAATTATTTTTGTTTTTAAACACAAGACACTACAAAGAAGAACACTGGCTCTATTGAAGACCTAGGAGAAGATGCTGTCTATAAACACCTTGGAGTAGAGGAGAATGAGACGCTTGAGCACGGAAAGATGAGAGAGAAGGTACAGGGAGAATATATAAAACGCCTGAAACAATCCTCACATCAAAACTCTCATTAAAAAAATAAAATGACTGCCATAAACCAACTTGCAATACCTGTCGTTTTACTACGGGTTCGACATTATCGATTGGCCACAAGGCTACATCAATAACCTTGACATAAAAACTTGGAAAATGCTAGCACTACATGAAGTCATTACCCGACATCAATGTATGGACAGGCTGTACTTACCGCGAAACGAAGGTGGTCTGGGCCTCATTGAGATTAACCACGCACGCCGAGCCTCAATGGTAAACGTGGGGCAATATATCAAGAGCTGCCGTGATCAGAAAATGAGAATGGTGAAGGAATATCTTCCTACGCAGACCTCAACAACAAACTAATTTCAGTTGAAACACACTGGAGAAAACTGCCGAAGAATATGACAACCCAGCAACCCTGATCGCACGAAAGAAGAGGAAGAAGTACACGAAAAAGCAGCTGAAGACCAGACTAGAAGGATGGCGACGGAATAAAAGAGCATAAAAGTTCTTTGAATAACTTAACCAGAACTATATCGACGAGGAGGCTTCACCACAATGGCTCAAGAGTGGCAACTTCCCGTTTGATGAGGAACGGATACTAATAGCTGCACAAAACTAAGGCTCACTTACGAATGGATTTAAGAAAATGGCTGGTCTACAAAAAACTGACCAGATCAGGTTCTGTCATTCATCCGTGAAAAGTTCAAGTCATTTAATGTCTGGAGGCAAGATCCATTACACAGCCCGCCACAACAAAGTAGGTGGATACCTCGACTAGAAGATGTGCTGAGAAATGTAACTTGAAAGATCGCCAAACATCTGAGAATGTGAACCTTCACCCATAACAACAAACGGAAAGGTGACAGTGTTCTATGACAAAGACACACAGACAGGCAGATACATCAAAGACAAGGCCATCAAACCAAACATTGTCATCTGGAACAAACCTGAAAGGACTGCTCTTATCATTGATGTGACCGTTCCGAATGACTATGGCCTCAATAGAGCCGAACGCGAAAAAATTACGAAATATCAGGACCTGAAGAATGACTTGAAAACAACATGGTCCCTAAAAGAAATAAACATTATGCCGGTTGTGGTACAGGTAACTGGCTTAATGAAAAAATCTGAAAACATACTTAGACACAAACTGGAAGACCAAGCTGCAGCGAAGTACAAATCGCAACCCTTAAGAGGACGACATCTATTCTTAAAAGGGTCCTCGGATATAAAGTTAACACATAACGGAACAAAGAGTTAGCCCCAGGAGGTCCTCTGTATCTTTTCAAACCAACTGAACAAAAATATTTTTTTTTAAAAACACGTACAATTTGCTGTAAAAAGGTTTCCTGTTTATTTATGTGAGCATAGAGAAACAGAATTAAATTGTGGTCATGGGCGCCACGGCACTTTTCTACTTGATCGAGAAAATAACTGAAGACCCTCGCAAAGGAAAAAAATGGCCAAAATTGAAGAAACACTGAATGAAGCTGTAGGATGTGTCACAGATTATCAAGGCCAAAAGGTCACTTGAGGATACGGCGAATATAGCCGATCATACCAGTCGAGGATCTGACCAAGACTGGGAAGACGGTGGCCTTTTTTGCCAGGCCTTTTGGTGAGTTAGTTTATAGCTACCTGCTCAAGGTGTCCTGACCGGGGAATGCTGATGGGCTGCTCAGCCATTTTTAAGAGGCCATGGTGTATTACATCTTGTTTGTTGGCTTTATCTCGCTAACTTCCGGTCTTGTGCCACATCTATCCGTGATGGTGGTGGGAAATAGCGAGGATATAGGTTAATGAGAATATCAGTTGGCGATGAACAATACCATGAGAGGATTGGAAACGATAGGGTTATGGTTATAATAAGATTATTAAGGCAAACATTTCGTCACTACTACAATATTATTATACTCCCCTAAAGTCCAACTCTTCCTTGCCCTGGTATTGGCGGTGACAATATGGTAGTGTCAGATCTACTCGACTAACAGGGCTCTGGCGAAAATCAAGGAGTCGACAGGATCGTCTTTGCCTCTGCGTGGGGCAAGCAAGGGCGCGTCAGTCACAAAACTGAAAGATCAATGGATGGAAGATAACAACGTTGCTTTTGCGCATGCGCAACCGTCATTTCTTTTGCGTATTTCGGGTAAAACCTTTCCCGACTTCGTATGCATCTGGTAAGAATTGCTGCTCTTGGTGTTGGTGGGAAAAAACTGTAATCTTGTAGGTCTAGCGAATAGGTAAGACCAACGAAGAAGGCTTCATGCAAGCCAGCCAACCTGAGGCACTATTTTCGTGGATTATGTGCAGAAGTTTGATTCGCCCAACAAGAACAACAAAAAAGTATCATACAGTTTATTTTTCTTACGCCAACTCGAGTAATCTATAAATAGTGAATGTCCAGAGAGATAAATGGGTTGGGTAGAAAGGGAGGACGATGGGGAGAGAGGGAATCCGGGAAAAATTAAAGATAGAAGTTTTAATAGAAATATGTTACACTTTCGCCCCGGGCAACGCTGGGTAACCCTGCTAGAAATAAATAAATACTACTCTGAAATGAAGCTAGATATGCAACAAAGAGCACAAAAAGAAAATCGTTAAGCATCTGAGATCGTCCCTCGACAGACGATTTATTATGATATTAATTAAATATATTTTTTATAAATTAATATATTATTAATTATAAATTATTATAATTAATTATAAATTATTATTATTAATTATAAATTATTATTATTAATAATAATAATTATAAATTATCTTTTTCTGCGTGTCTAATCCGATAATGTAAAGTGGTCGACCGTAGTGGTGGGCGACGAGGACGCCCCTTTTTCACCTAGGTGTAGTAGAGGGCGCCACTCTTTTTCTTAAAATTACTCCACCACTTACACTTGATGTTTCACCTTAGTATCCTGAGTGTTTAGCAATGACTCGACTGATGATTGAACCCTAGCCTCCGAACACTAACCATTATGCCAAATGTTCTGGTTTCAATAAGAGCTACGGAGAGAAAGGGGATCCATTTCGTAGTAATCAACTTCATGATGATTAGAACGATTGCCCAGAATTTACTTGCCCCTGCCGGTGTTTATTCTGGTGTCATTTATTTTGTATGTATTTCTAGTGATAATGTACGTTTACTTTGATTAGAATGAGTGCCATAAATTGGACCACGGATCTAAAGGCTCCGTTTTGGAGTTATCCACTTTACATCAATTGTTCCAAATCTGTGCAATCATATAAGACGTTTGTCTTCTTCGGTAATCTTCTATACACTGATTGCTCCAAATTGGGCCCATAATGAAAAATGATCGTGTTCTGAATAATCTAGTTTATATTGGTTGATCCAAATTGGGCCCGTCATAAAAAATGATCGTGTTCTGAATAATCTAGTTTACATTGGTTGATCCAAATTGGGCCCGTCATAAAAAATGCTCGTGTTCTGAGTAATCTAGTTTACATTGGTTGATCCAAATTGGGCCCATAATGAAAAATTATCGTGTTCTGAGTAATCTATTTTACATCGGTTGCTCCAAATTGGACCTATCATATTCGGATCACAGCCATTTCTCCAACTTTTGCTCCGTCCCTAAGAGGGTGCTTTCTGAGTAAGTTTACTTTATGTCTATTGGACAAATTGGTCCAAATTCGGCACCTATTCAAATGGGGCTCCGTTTTAAGGTAAGCTACTTTACACCAATAAACTAATTGCTTCAAGTTGGGCCTTGTATCTAAGGATGATTTCTTCAAGAGTACGCCGAGTTTACACCAAGTAAACCATGACGTGTGAAAAAAGCGTAGTTGCTGTTCACATTATATACATATAACTTATATCCATCAATGTGCATATTCCGGAGAGCTTCGCTACCTGCTTGAGAACGGAACTTCTACCCAGGGACCGATTGCTCCGTTGTGTCATCAAATATGTGGTTTAGAAGGTTATATGTAAGAGTTGCCTTCAACTCAGAAAGTGTATTTAAAAAATATGTTTAATGGAAATCGCTCCAGACAAGGCATGAAGCCACTTGATGCAAGGAGTTAACAAGAATAAAAGATGATTATCGCAAAGACAGGAGATACCTACTGACATCTTGGAAAGACGAAGGCTATAGGTAGGAGGAAAACAGTTAGCAGGAAGAGAGTTCCACAAGCCTATTGTTCTTGGAAAGAAGCTACTGGAATAGGAAGCTGTATTGCAATGAGGTATCAAAACAGCGAATTTATGGAGACCACTAGACCAACGAGTCAAACGAGATGGAATAAAGGAAGCCAGGAATAGATCAGACAATTTTGAAAAAAACACATGCCATAATAATATTTATAGAAGATACTGAGACAGGCAACATCTCGTCTGTGAGAGAAGGGGTGTAGAGAAGAAGAAAAGTAGGGCCAATCAAATTACAGATACGTTTCTGCACCTTATCAAGAACCCTCAAATGGGACAGAGATTCACCAGCCCAAATATGACAACAGTACTCCATACATGGTCTGATAGTAGATTTTTAGCGATAGAGAACAGAGAGAGAGAGAGAGAGAGAGAGCTATATATATATACATTATATATATATATATATAGAGAGAGAGAGAGAGAGAGAGAGAAAGAGAGAGAGAGGACGAGAGAAAATAGAAAGAGATAGAGAAAGAAAGAAAAAAAGAAGAGAAAAAGAAAAAAGAAAGACAGAAAGATAGAAATAAGGAAAGACAGAGAGAAAGAAAGAAAGAAAGAACAAAAAGAGAGAAAGAAAGAAAGAAAGAAAGAACAAAAAGAGAGAAAGAAAGAAAGACAGAGAGAAAGAGAGAAAGAACAAAAAGAGAGAAAGAAAGAAAGAAAGAAAGAAAGAGAGAAAGAGAGAAAGAACAAAAAGAAACAAAGAAACAAAGAAAGAAAGAGAAAAAGAAAGGAAAAGATGAAAGCATGGTTTTTTTTAACGTAGTTCACCCCAAACAAGGCAGGCCGCCACTGTAGACGTAAGTGACTACTGAGAAGAAAGAAAAGGGGAGAAGGTTTGGGGGCGGGTGGGTCAACCTAAAATGTGGATCTGCGCAGCGAGATGTCTGTTTACATTAATTTTAAATTTCTGCATGTCAGTACTGTCGGGGAAACAGGGAGCAGGGAGGGAGTTGCAGAGTCTAACAGCACGAGGAAAGAAGCTATTTGAGTAGAAAGCTCTCCGCCACAGTGAATGAATGGGATTTAGTTAATTGTCGAGTTGGTCTAGTGAATTTACGTCGAGGGAGGCACCAGAGTAGCCAATTCAGTATGTTTTTATTAGCGAAATAAACGGCCCCTGCTCGAATCGAACCATAGACTTTTATATTAATATTGAACGAAGTAAAGAAAGGATTTACAATAATAAGTTAATTAGGAAGAGAGAAAGAAATAACAAGAGTATAAGGAGGTAGTACATTAATTGATGAGAAGTCGTTATTATTTGCAATAGCTCCCATAAAAAGTTAATCTCATGCTCCATACAATTTCATTATCACTTTATTGTATTTTTTTTCAGGATACCTTTTCCTATGATAATGTGGATGAATAGGTCTTTGATTAGCATAACTACGATGCCAGAATGTGTCTTATTACAAAAGATGTATCGACTATCGTTTCATCAATAATTTTCGCGTGGTGATGAGGGTCTGTGAGAGCTTTTGTCTTTTGTTTAGGTATTACAAACAGATTTTTTTTTGTATTTTTATTTATAAAAGTTCCCGGATGACCTGAGTCTACGATAGCTTTAATCATGGTCCCATTTATCTCACACTCTGTTAGAGTAGTACGTATTAATTATTAATTCAAAATGAGAATAAGAATTTGTTTTCTTGTTTCTTTTGTAATATTGTTTTTGGTTATTGTTTTTTTGTTCCAGTGGGAAAATAAAGAAAAAAGAAAAAAATATAAAATATGATTAAATCCGAATAGTTTTGTTACGCCGTGTGGAAACGAAATCAATGAATCAAAATGACACAATGCCTAATCGGACGAAACGGAAGTGCGTAGATGTACAAAAAGTTAAAATCTAAAAAGTTAGATTAAATAAATAGATATGATTTCATAATAATATATTGGAATACGGTAAAAGAAAAAGATCCCTTTGTTTGAGAGGAATTTTGGCGTTTTCACTATTGTAAATTGCGTATAGACGAGAAGCACACACACAGACACACGATATATTGTCTGATAGTTTTATTAATACAGAGATTTTGTATGGCTTGAATAAGTTAAACGAGAAACATGTCAATCATTATAGTTTACAAGCGGGCCTCTTAGAAATTCCACAGTACGTTCTACATCAATCGATATAATTTGATGTTAAAAGTAATATTTCTTTTTGAAATAATAAATGTCTGCCAGGGTGAATACTATTAAGAAGAAACGACTCTTTCTTCTTCCGTAAAAATGATTTTCATCGTCAGATAAATATCCTTGAAATAAATAAATTCAATCTTTCTTCTTTATTTATTTATTTAAATTTGTAGCAATTCGATTCTTTTCTACAACAATAAATATTTGGTTAAAAGGTTGTATATCGTAATGAACATATGCGATCAAAAGATTGTGCATAGACGATAACGGAAGTGTGTAGATGTACAAAAAGTTAAAATCTAAAACGTTAGATTAAATAAATAGATATGATTTCATAATAACATATTGGAATTCGGTAAAAGAAACTTACTTTACGCCGACCGAAGAAAATTACGTTTCATGAGAAAAGCAAAGCCGCTAATGTCAGTGCATGAAAGCAACAGTTTAAATAGTCCCGCAAAAGCGCATTAGTATGCTTAGTTTTATTATATAGAAGTGAATTTAAGAAATAAATATTTCTTTTAAACTGATGTAAGTGTTTATCTAAAAGCTGACATAGATCAAGGGTATATTTTTGTATTAATAAAGTCATGAGCAGTATTTCTGAAAGCGGTGAAAAAGGGAAAATGCATCTTATTAAATACTCGATAACGGAAAGATGGGTAGTAGGGGGTGTAAATAGAAATATGAAAATAGCAATAGATGTGATAATTTTTATTTATGACTAATGAAATAAAATATTAACAGGCCTAAATATTAAGAGATAAGAAATAGATATAAAATAATATATTTTAAAAGTACGGTCAAATAATTGGCCGAAATCGCTGACGAATCAAAAGCTTGTTATTAAAGCTATTACGTCACAAGTACTGGGGAATTGTCGTCTTTCCGAACACTGTTGAAGTTAATACTGAAAATTGATATATAACAAATTATATCTCCTTATAAAATTGTATGTGGATACATTAAATAGTTATAAAATTATATCTCCTTATAAAATTGTATGTGGATACATTAAATAGTTATAAAATTATATCTCCTTATAAAATTGTATGTGGATACATTAAATAGTTATAAAATTATATATATATATATATAATATACATTTTTATTTATGAAAACATTATTAGTAACATACGGCATACATGTTTCAGCTCAGAGAGCCAGCTTCTTCAGACCTTCAGCGAGAAACTAAATATTTAAAATGTTAAAGGTGCCCCAAACTTACTTAACCGTAGAAGCGAAATAACCACTAACTGTAGACACAGAATAAACCTTACTTTAGGATAACTATAAAATAAATGAAAATAGACTTCACTTTCGGATAACTAGTAAAGTAAATAAAATATTTAAATACAAATTTAAATATATAACAAATAAAATAAATCTAAAATAGCGATGTATAACAGAAAAATAGGACACATAAATTATTGTAGTTCCCAAACGTGAAACTAAAGTCACATTTTGTTAATTTGACACATTTAAAATTGGTAAACATAGGTCCCTTTGTTTGAGAGGACTTTTGGCGTTTTCACTATTGTAAGTTGCGTATAGACGAGAAGCACACACACACACACACGATATATTGTCTGATAGTTTTATTAATACAGAGATTTTGTATGGCTTGAATAAGTTAAACGAGAAACATGTCAATCATTATAGTTTACAAGCGGGCCTCTTAGAAATTCCACAGTACGTTCTACATCAATCGATATAATTTGATGTTAAAAGTAATATTTCTTTTTGAAATAATAAATGTCTGCCAGGGTGAATACTATTAAGAAGAAACGACTCTTTCTTCTTCCGTAAAAATGATTTTCATCGTCAGATAAATATCCTTGAAATAAATAAATTCAATCTCTCTTCTCTATATATTTATTTAAATTTGTAGCAATTCGATTCTTTTCTAGAACAATAAATATTTGGTTAAAAGGTTGTATATCGTAATGAACATATGCGATCAAATATTATTTCCTATTATTTTTGTTAAATATTAGTAAATTTGGAACAATTTCGAGTTAAACTCTAATTAGTTTTATTAGAAATAGTATATGCGTATTTCTTCTCCAAATTCTGTTTCTTCGACAACTCCATTGGCGATTATTTACACATTTCAAGCACTTACATGCGTAAAACTAATTAGATTTTAACTCGAAATTTACTAATATTTAACAGAAACAACAGGCAGCAATATTTATCGCCTATACACAATTTTTGTATCGCATTATGTTCATGATGCTATTCTACATTTTAACCAAAATATTCTTTGTCCACTTATCGTAAAAATGATTGTCAGCTAAATATTCTTCAAATCAATAAAACAAATGTCATTTTTTTCAATGTATTTATTTAAAGTTTTACTGTTTTAGTCGAAGGGACGGCATAATTAGATTTTGGAACAGTTCATTTCAAAATGGGTAAAAGCGGAATTTTTTATATTAGAGACTCAGATTAATCATCTCTACTGGTCAGACGATCATCTTTTTCATGTCTGAACATTATTTAAGGCATAAAAACTGTTTCGAGAATTTAAAAACAAAACCGTATTTTATCTCATGGCTTCCCAGCAAAGTTGATCAGACTAATTATATATATATATATATATATATATATATATATATATATATATATATATATATATATATATATATATATATATATAAAATGCTAATTTATTTCATTTTGACTACACAATTGATTTTGTTTCACGAGAGCAGTTTTAGGGGCTCCAGATCCTCAGGTCTTGAAATAACATTACCTAATGTTATTTTAAGACCTGAGGATCGTGAGCCCCTCAAACTGCTCTCGTGAAACAAAATCAATTTTGTAATCAAAATGAAATAAATTATCATTTATATTTATATTTCTGCTCTATATTTTTATTGAGCACTCTCATAACCCGGTTCAACTGCCCTGGATTTATACCCTGTGGATCTATACCCTACTCGGATTATATAATATATATATATATATATATATATATATATATATATATATATATATATATATATATATACATTGATTTTCGCATGCGCCCCTGTAATATCAAAGAACCAGATATATTTGAATTGCTACTAGTAGGAATCAAATGAGCCGTTTAAAAAAAAGTAAAGTTGTTTGTTTTGTTAGTTCTTTGAAAACAAACTTGGACAGAATGAGCAAATATAAAGAAGAAAGTCGCGGTGCATCGGTGGGAAGCGATGATAGAGAATTTACTGAGTCTTTTTAAATGTGTATACGTTACGGACGCAGTGCGCGCACATAGTAACATCTCAGCTAATAGATTTTAATTTTAGAGATATGTAATATGCACCCGATAGGGATCAAGATCAAAGTGTAGTATCTGTTCCGATGGATACTGCACTCCATAGACTGGTATCGTCTTGGCCTTTGGGGATTGATTCCGCCGGTCTGTGGGTTTGTCCTGTGCAGTTCTAGGGGGTCCACCCTCCCAGGCTTTGCCTCCCCTCTTTGGGGAGAAGTAAGTGTATTGCTTACTGCCCGAGGCGCTCCTATCGGGGAATGCCGACGGGGCTGCCCGGGCAATTTTTAATGGCCAGAGTGCTCACTTTCTCGGGCGCTGGCTTTTCAAACCCCACTTTCCCGACCCGACCTTGGGTCACATCTTACCTTGTGTGAGTAAGATAAAACTGGCCTTGTGCCTAACCTCCCGGGCGGTAAATAACCCGACAGGGATGTCTCCTTTTCTTCCCACGGGCACATCGATTTGGGTCTAATCTGACCCTTTCTGTCTCCTTTTCCCCAAACCTTTATTTGTTCTTATTGTTTTTATGTCTCAATAGGCCACACTATAACTGCTAGAATTGCACCATAAAAAAACCATTGCGATATCGGATATAATTTTTGTAATCACTCCTCCTCTTCCTCCTCCTCCTCCCCCTCGTCCTCCTACTACTACCTATAATAGTACTCCTCCTCCCCCTCGTCCTCCTCCTCCTCCTCCCCCTCGTCCTCCTACTACTACCTATAATAGTACTCCTCCTCCCCCTCGTCCTCCTCCTCCTCCTCCCCCTCGTCCTCCTACTACTACCTATAATAGTACTCCTCCTCCCCCTCGTCCTCCTCTTCCTCCTCCTCCCCCTCGTCCTCCTATAACTACCTATAATAGTACTCCTCCTCCCCCTCGTCCTCCTCCTCCTCCCCCTTGTCCTCCTACTACTACCTATAATAGTACTCCTCCTCCCCCTCGTCCTCCTCCTCCCCCTCGTCCTCCTCCCCCCCTCGTCCTCCTCCTCCCCCTCGTCCTCCTACTACTACCTATAATAGTACTAATAATGTTGTGTAGACTTGCCCTAAATTTACCGAAGTGCTCTTGTGATGTCGCGTGTGTCATAGGGGAGGGGCCACACTTAAATACTAATACTACTACTAATATTACTACTAATATTACTAATACAACTACTAATTTTTTTTTTACTCACTAGGAGTTCTCACACGAGTCCTTATCAGTGATTAATAACTTGAAAAACAGGTGGTGTTCCCTGGAGTCACCCCGGATTTCTAGCATTCTCCGTTTCTTTCCATACCAATTACATATCATATAATGTTCTCGCAACAGCCGTTTACAATTGATTTCTCGCTGGCATCGGTCATTGGCCTTCTCTGAAATTTGAGTGGCAGTAAACCTCCTCTGGATTCCAGTACTCTACGTGCCCTTCCAGTGGAGGTCTGGATGGTGCTCTGCCTCTTGTTCTTGCCATACTCCTTGACTTTTAACGAACATTTTGTGTGGTACCAACCGAGGCTGGTGTCGTCACAGGGATGAAGGTTGATATATTATATATGATATTATGGAATTTTTAGCAGTTTCAGTACTCTTGGTTTCAAGCAATGTTCTTTCTATATTTGCATTCTATTTCAACTTACGTGTGGTTGGTCAGTGTTACCTGGTTATGTCCATGAACGATGTTACTGACAAAAGAGGAAGAATTGCTGTTTTCTAGATCAGAATCTATTCGTCTGATACTTATCGTAAGTTAGTTTTTGATCCTGAAATTGTATTTATTTATTTTTAGCTCCTTACATCAAGTGACTTCATGCCTTGTCTGGAGCGATTTCCATTAAAAAAAATACAAATAAAATAAATGGGTTAATAACCACTTGATTTTAGGCTAATAACGTTTAGTGCTTTCAACCCTTCTTCGTATTATTCTGGCTTTTTGTAACCTGATATTACAGATAAATATAAGTACATCACATATGTTACCCAATAATTAATGTTGCTATCTAGGCCGACACGCCTTCGAGTGTATTATATAAATGGGGGTGGAGGGAAACTCCCCTTGAAAGATCATTCAAGTAACTGTGATGTTTAAATGGCCCTTTCGAAATGAGGAGGTCTCTTTGTTATTAGCATTTCTTTTTTGTTTCTGATAATGACAAATGAGTCGGTTATCACAATGGCTGACGCAAGTGCTTTTAATTAACCTTATTTCGAAATGGGAGGGAAATAATGAAATCTAAATTGAACGCAGGACATTTTTACGGCTGGGAGAATCTGATAACATGTGAAAACCTCAACGGTACGAAGAACAATGAAGAAAATAAAACAATCGGCTTTCAGATTGGACCTTCTAATAAAATACTAATTATTATTATTATTCACGGCTCGCATGACGATTGTAGAGGTCGGGTTTCAGGCGAATTCTTTACTTTAGTGCGAGTATAACAACCAACTCTTTTGCATTTGCAGGACGAATTAAAGAATGGGTATTTATGCAGATTAGGACTAAAGCTAAAATCAAGGGTAAGTGTTAGTGTTAGAGTTATGGTTAGGGTTAGGGTTAGCGTTAGGGTTATGGTTAGGGTTAGGGTTAGCGTTAGGGTTATGGTTAGGGTTAGGGTTAGCGTTAGGGTTAGGGTTAGGGTTAGGGTTAGGGTTAGGGTTAGGGTTATGGTTATGGTTAGGGTTAGGGTTAGTGTTAGAGTTAGGGTTAGGGTTAGGGTTAGGGTTAGGGTTATGGTTAGGGTTAGGGTTATGGTTATGGTTAGGGTTAGTGTTAGAGTTAGGGTTAGGGTTAGGGTTAGGGTTAGGGTTATGGTTAGGGTTAGGGTTAGCGTTAGGGTTAGGGTTAGGGTTAGGGTTAGGGTTATGGTTATGGTTAGGGTTAGGGTTAGAGTTAGGGTTAGGGTTAGGGTTAGGGTTATGGTTAGGGTTAGGGTTAGCGTTAGGGTTAGGGTTAGGGTTAGGGTTATGGTTAGGGTTAGGGTTATGGTTATGGTTAGGGTTAGTGTTAGAGTTAGGGTTAGGGTTAGGGTTAGGGTTAGGGTTATGGTTAGGGTTAGGGTTATGGTTATGGTTAGGGTTAGGGTTAGGGTTAAGGTTAGGGTTATGGTTTGTGTTAGGGTTAAGGTTAGCGTTTAGGGTTAGGGTTAGGGTTAGGGTTAGGGTTAGGGTTTGGGTTATGGTTAGGGTTAGGGTTAGGGTTAGAGTTAGGGTTATGGTTTGTGTTAGGGTTAAGGTTAGCGTTTAGGGTTAGGGTTAGGGTTAGGGTTAGGTTTATGGTTAGGGTTAGGGTTAGAGTTAGGGTTAGGGTTAGGGTTAGGGGGTAGGGTTAGGTTTAGGGTTATGGTTAGGGTTATGGTTGGGGTAAGGGTTAGGGTTAGGGTTAGAGTTATGGTTAGGGTTAGGGTTAAGGTTGGGGTTAGTTTTAGGGTTACGGTTAGAGTTATGGTTATGGTTATGGTTATGGTTAGGGTTAGGGTAAGCCTTAGGGTTAGGGTTAGAATTAGGGTTAAGGTTAGGGTTAAGGTAAGGGTTATTGTTAGGGTTAACTTGGCTTCTAATCTGCATGAGTACCGAAGAATGTATTAAAGTCAGTGTGTCCAATAACCAGAAACACCTGTCCATAGATTACTTTTATGTACGTAAATAATTAATTAATAAATATATATTAAATAAAAATAATGACTTTTCCGATTAAGGGCGAATAATTGCAATATTCTGCATATTCTTTACCGCTTAAGAAGTGGAAAAATACTAAAAAAAGAAAACAACGCTGTTTCTATCGACAGTAAAAACAATAACAAATATATATATATATATATATATATATATATATATATATATATATCCAGTTCCAGTCGAGAAGGATTTTTTTTTACTTTTTGACCGAAGACAGAACAGATTCTACTCTTTGATATCGGGAAGTGTAGCAGTGCGCTGGATTTTTTTTTAAAGCAACTTTTAAAGTTTTTGTTTTTTTGTGAAGTTAACAATTGCAAGTGCCCCTTTTTGGTGGATCTGCATTCTCCCCTACATTAAAAACCGGCGTTGTGTCGAATTGTGCCCTCGTGGAGAGACAAGTAAATAGAAACAATTGCGAAAAGGTCAAATAACACCAGAATAAATGGTTCTCGGAAGTCCCATTAATTATTGAACACGAGAAAGAAGTGCAAACTTCTCAACTGTAATGAAGACCATTGTTTATCGGGGAGGGGAGAGGGGGAAGGAGGGGAGAAGAGGAAGGAGGGGAGACGGGGGAGGAGGGGAGAGGGGAGGGGGAGAGGGGAGAGGGGAAGGAGGGGGAGAGTTCACAATCGAAAAAAAAGAAACACGGTGTATCAGGTTATTTTAATGTCAACATTAAATCTTTTCTGCCAACAAATTACGGAAAATGTCGGCTCATTATTGTTTGCTAAAGAATTGGCGTAGAGTACAGCAGTACTTGTAACGCATGCGCACACCGTCACACACAACGCAATATGTAGTAATAAGGAGTATTGATTTACTCCTCTCCAGGAGTTAGGCACAAGGCCAGTTTTTATCTTACTCCCACTAGTAAGATGTGACCCAAGGTCGGGTCGGGAAGGTGGGGTTTAAAAATTGCCTTAGCAGCCCCGTCGGCATTCCCCGGCAGGGGCGCCTCAGGAAGTAAACAATAAACTTACTCCTCCCCAAAGAGGGGAGGCGAAGCCTGGAAAGGTGGACCTCCTAGAAGTGCGCATGGCAGACCCATAGACCGGCGTAAATCAAGCCCTGAAGGCCAAGACAATACCAGTCTATGGGGTGCAGTATCCATCGGAACAGATACTACACTTTGATCTTAGCCAAAAGGCCAAGAATTTATTTATCTACCTCCCACAATGTAAGATGTGACACAAGGTCGGGAAAGTGGGATTAGATAAGCCAGCGCTTGAGAGGTGAGCACTCTGGCCATTAAAAATTGCCTGGGCAGCCCCGTCGGCATTCCCCGGTAGGGACGCCTCAGGCAGTAAGCAATAAACTTACTCCTCCCCAAAGAGGGGAGGCAAAGTCTGGGAGGGTGGACCTCCTAGAACTGCACAGGACAGACCCATAGACCGGCGTAAATCAAGCCCCGAAGGACAAGACATTACCAATCTATGGGGTGCAGTATCCATCGGAACAGATACTACACTTTGATCTTAGCCAAAAGGCTAAGAAATTGGCGTAGAGTACAGCAGTACTTATAACGCATGGGCACACAGTCACACACACGCACACAGTCACATACGCAGAGGGGAACGCATATACGCACTACAGGAACGCAACGGACACATTAGCAGAGTCGAACGAACGTGCGCGCGATTACACTCACACGTACACGGGCACACATTCGCACACGTAGTCACACACACACGAGAATACATAAGTACGCACATGCACGCACGCAACACACACATTATGCAAACCCGCAAACATACTCACCCACGCGAACACAATGACACTGACGTGCACACGTGCACACGAGCATATATACACACACGCTCGCACATCAACACGCACATCAACACTCACGCGCACACAAACGCATGGAAGCACGCACGTGCGCATACAAATACATACTCATAAACGCACACACACACACACAAGCACATATTCATAAATCTAGTTTTAACATATTAACTTCTTTTGTGAGATTTTGAAAGTTTGACCTGAATAGCATTTAAGCTGACCTCCCAATGATTCTGACTATTGTTTTTATTTTTTTTTAGTTCATGTTGTCCATGTTAGTAGGGCTATAGTTACGTGATTCGCTACAGTTTATTTAAAAATGACGTAATCCCGCCTGGAAAACTAGTAATTGGGAGACATTTTATTTAGATATGACCGAAAACTCAAAATAAGCAAGGGGGATAACTCATTTTTATTTGAAGGATTTAAATATAGCTGTCTCCCTTAAAACTAAAATTTAATTTCGTTTTATGTTTCAGGTTTTAAAATGCGAAAACAAATTTTAAAAATCAAATATGATTTTATGACATCCCGAAAAAAGACCGGTTAAGTAGAGTTAGTTAATAATTTGACCACTTATGAACGTTGTATGAGAGAGAGGGGGAAGGGTTTGGTTTACGGCATATCAACTCTTTTCGGTCTATTGAATGCCGAATCCCGTCATTTTTGGCAAACGTTTTTATCCTTCAAGGTCTTTATATGTTCAAGTATTTATTCATGCTGCTTGGTGTGGATGTTTTATTTTACGACATATCAACCCTTTTTGGGGTAGTAAATGATGAATCCGGTCGTTTAAATAAAAGTTCTTTATATGTTCAAGTATTTATTCATGGTGTATGGTTGAGTGAAAGGGGGGGGAAGAGAGAGAGGGGGGAAAGAGAGAGAGGGGGAAAAAGAGAGAGAGTGGGAAAAAGAGCGAGAGGGGGAAAAAGAGAGAGAGGGGGAAAGGAGGGTGAAAGGAAGAGAAGAAGGGGAGGGAATGCTTTTGTTTTTGGTTTTGCAGAACATGATTGAGATTTGCAAAGAGAAAAAACAGTAAACCATCAATGTTTGGTGCATTTTAGGTCAGAGAAGCCGATATCTTCACACAGTCTGATCTGGTAGCACCAGATATATAAGAGAGAGAAATATATATATATATATATATATATATATATATATATATATATATATATATATATATATAAATTTATATATATATATATTTATAAATAAATATATATATATATATTTATAAATATATATACATATATATATTTATAAATATATATACATATATATATATTTATAAATATACATATATATATTTATAAATATATATATATATATCTTTATAAATATATATATATATTTATAAATATATATATATATTTATAAATATATATATATATTTATAAATATATATATATATATATATTTATAAATATATATATATATATATATATATATATATATATATATATATATATATATATATATATGAGAAAGATAAAGAATTTTTTTTTTTTAATATTTAGAAAACCTTCACAACGCAGATTATTGTTTTTAAAAATAAATTATTTATTTATCTTAAAAACATTTTTTTTTAACTTGAGCGCTTTCGGTAATAATATCACCATCTTCAGAAAATAAGCATATTTTTTCCTCTTTGTCTTCATTTTCCCCCCACTCCCGACTGAGACAAGCAGTAAGGATGAATTCGTCTCGATGTTATGGACGAAATGTTTATAAGTCGTGTGTATCACGTGGTACGTGGAAAGTTATTTGAAAATTGATACATTAGAAGCGTTGGGGAAATGGCAAAGATAAAGAATATTTTTTTATAAAATACTTAGAAAACTTTCACAACGCAGATTATGGTTTTTAAAAATAAGTTATTTATTTATCTTAAAAACATTTTTTTTTCGTTTTTTGTTTTTTTTTTAACTTGAATATAAATATATATTTATATAAATACATATATATATATACAAATATATATATTTATATAAATATATATATATATACAAATATATATATATACAAATATATATATATATTTATGAATATATATATATAAATATATATATTTATGAATATATATATATATATATATTTATATAAATATATATATTCATAAATATATATATATTTATAAATATATATTATATAAATATATATATATATATAAATATATATATATAAATATATATATATATATATATAAATATATATACATAAATATATATATTTATAAATATATATATTTATTTATAAATATATATATATATATTTATAAATATATATATATATATTTATAAATATATTATAATATAAAATGAAGTAATAAAATAAGGTGTCAATCAAATTTTATTAGAATTCAAAGTTCATGCAAAGCATCCTTAAGTCCTTAGCTTTGATTGACACCTTATTTTATTACTTCATTTTATATTATAATATTAATGCTCTATCCAGTATATTGAGCTTCAGTTTTTTTATCCGGATGTTTCACTAATTATAAGATATTAGTTGACGCTTATATCTTTTGTTGGATTGCTTCATATATTTATAAATATATATATATATTTATAAATATATAGATATATATATTTATAAATATATATATATATATTTATAAATATATATATATATATATATTTATAAATAAATATATATATTTATAAATAAATATATATATTTATAAATATATATATATATTTATAAATATGTATATATATATATATATATATATGAATATATATATATATTTATAAATATATATATAGAGAGAGAGGTAGAGAGAGAGAGAATGTGTGTGTGGTCGTGTGCATAAACAACACACGTATTCTAATACACACGTGCACATAGGCATTCTTATTAAGTTAATAAGTTGATTGTATTAATCAGATTCAAGTGCTCCACGTGACGAATCGATCATATATAAGTGTAATAACAAACGATTTTCATTTTTATCATCTTGAAGAAAAGTGTCATCCATTTTGAACGTATTCCTTTTATTTGTATGACAGAAATTATTTACTTAATGTTTATTGTGTAAAAAATATTAATGTAAATACTAGTGTAAATTTTTTGAGTCGACAATATTGCAAGTTGGAACTTTCTCAGAACATTTAAAATTAACGCAATGAGGCTAAAATAAAAACTGGCGGAAGCAACTGACAATAAACTCCATGTGCTAAATTTATCTATAAATGGACTTCTAATGACTCCCGGTCTAAAAACCAACTGCAAATAATATGAAACACTATAATTATATTAACAATAATAATATTTCAAATCTAATTACTATTAACTGTTTATGGTCCTGGAAGATAATTAATTAAATCAATTAATGTATTAATCAATTACCTACCCAATTCAAATGTCTAAATTAACCGTCCAAAAAGCTCTGCAATTACAAACTAGCTAGATAGCAATACATGTATATTAAGAATGGGCCAGTATATAATAGAATTATGATATATATTTGTTATCCAAAATAATTTACTAACTAAACTACATACTGAACTATTTAACTGCTGTATGTGTCAATCCTCTCAATTCTATAGATTGCTTAATTCTATGTGTACTTATTAGTAAGGTCTAAAATAGGAGAGTTTATATCTAGATTAGTGTAAACAATTTTGCAAGATTTCTTGTTTCTTATGAATTAAATTATCCTTGGACGTTATTATATAATAACACTGAAGAGTGCATAGATTACATTTTTAACCTTACTAAGCGTGTGTTTATTAGCTTTACTTATTATAAACAATTTCAATTCGCATTGGGCGTTATTTTTCCGTAATTCCCTAATGCACTTAGCTAATGATGTAGAATTTTCCTTAGGATCCGAGTTAGGTCTTACTTTGAAAGAGGATGTATGGTTTCTATACATATTCTTGAACTGCACCTTGTAGATTCAATGTATGGTTCTAGCACTATTTCTCTCTACAACGTTGCATTTATATACTATATTAGAAGTTAGACTCTACATGACATTCATCTACATTTATACAATTAAATTGGGGTTCAACTACTTAGGTTGTATTCAATCCATCATTATTTATTTGACGATTTATTTGAGTATTGTTAGAAGCTATAATAATTAAGGCTAGTTTTACTGATGTACAGAATGGCAATTTAACAGTGTTTTTATTAATAATCTTCCCTAGCTGACCACCTCTAAGAACATTCTTTTCAACAATCCAGTAGGAATATTGATAAGAGTGTGCTTATTCTATGGAGGATAAAACCATATAGAATTACGACGCTTGTTGTTCTTCCTCTTAGCATTGTCTAATGCGGGCTAGGGCGGTCTATGTTATATATTACGTCTCTTATATGCCTGTAATTATCATGGTTTCGTTTTACTTTAGATTAAATGCTGCCCAGAGTCATATTTCTATGTGCAATGCATGTAAATATTGTTTTTTTCCTTAAGGATTATTTGTTGGGTTTCTGATGAGCTGCATAAACGAAGGACCCTAGTAAGTATATGCATATTCCCGGTTGTTTGTTTGTGCGCTAAACAATTGTCAAGTAACATTGAATTATTTTGAATTTCGGCATGAAAAATTGAATAAAGGCTTGGTCATTGGGATTAAGCATTGTTTACTTATATATGCTCCGTTATAAAATGTTAACATTCAGAGAGCATTTATATTAAATAGTTTTGGTATTTTTTGTTTTTAAATATATAACCAGATAAAATGCAGATTTGTTTGCATATCAATAAATATATCTATTTATTTAAATTCGAATTTTCGACCCATAAAACGGTCCTTGTCAAGAAAATGCAGACTTATTTTACGTGTCATGTTTTTATTTAGCTGTTCGCTTTGAAGATTCGTTTTTTTGTGTCCGATTCAGTGCGGTGTGCTCTGGTAAGCACAAGTTTAAATAAACAGTGAAAATACCCTTTACTAATCTATCTATCTAATATATATATATATATATATATATATATATATATATATATATATATATATATATATATATATATATATAGTAATCCAGGTAGGGTAAAAATCCACAGAGTAGAAATTCAAAGGGAATCAAACCGGGCTTATAAAAGAGTGCTCAATAAAAATATAGAGCTGTATTGTGAATGCTTTTATTCAAACATGTAGATCGATAACATCGACATGCCAGTGTAGCAGACCTTGTACACGTTTGAATAAAAACATTCACTATATATATATCATAGTAAAGCTGAATTATAAATGTTCGTTCAGGGAGGCTTTTATTCTATATATTTTACTCACACAATATAGATGATAAAATATGCTTCGGTTTTGAGTTTGAGTGATATTTTAAAAGAGCTTCCATTTTGATTCTTCTAATTAGCGGTAATTACAAATGATTCGTCAAGTTACCCAACTTCCTATTTATCACTTTCGTCTTATCTCTCTCTCTCTCTCTTTCCTTCTCTCTTTCTCTCGCTCTCTGTCTCTCACTTTCTTTCTCTTTGTCTCTCTTTCTCTCTTTCTCTCTTTCTCTCTCTCTATCTCTCTTAGTGTGTGTTGCTTGACTACCCGCAATCATATCCTATACCTCGCTAATTACTCTCGCTTCTCTCTCTTTCCTTCCCTCTTACTCTCTCTCGCCTCTCTCTCCCTCATATATATATATATATATATATATATATATATATATATATATATATATATATATATATAAATAAATAAATTCGATAGCTTTTTTCGTTTATCTGAACTATATTTATATTAACCCACGTTATGCTTATATTTTTCAATAATACACCAAATTATTTGCAAATATAAAAACCTACAAAACAGAGATATCTCTATTCTCCATTTGCATACTTATTTAAAGAACAGTTTTTAATAAATTAATATTCTGTACGATTCATTTGTAATGTTGTCCTCCTATTTTTCTATATACGAAATAGTTTCGCTAATATTAATATTCTGTACGATTCATTTGTAATGTTGTCCTCCTATTTTCCTATATCTACGAAATAGTTTCGCTAATATTAATGTCATTGGTAGTAGTAGTAGTAGTAGTAGTAGTAGTAGTAGTAGTAGTAGTAGTAGGTGTAGTAGTAGTATAATTAAAGCGATTTCATGAAAGATTTATCATTTAAAATGATCGATTACACTCGCTTCTCTCTCTCCCTCCCCTCTCTCCCCCCTCTCTTCCTCTCCTCCCCCTCTCTCTATTTACAGTCTAATGTAACAAAGTTGATTACAAGATATTGTTTATATAAAATTGATTGATACACCAAATTATTTGCAAATATAAAAACCTACAAAACAGAGATATCTCTATTCTCCATTTGCATACTTATTTAAAGAACAGTTTTTAATAAATTAATATCCTGTACGATTCATTTGTAATTTTGTTCTCCTATTTTCCTCTATATATACGCAATAGTTTTGTTAATATTCATGTTATTAATAGTAGTAGAAGTAGTGGTAGCAGTAGTAGTAGTTGTAGTAGTTGTGTAGTAGTATTATAATTAAAGCGATTTAATGAAAAATTTATCATTAAAAATGATCGATTACTCTCGCTTCTCTCTCTCTCTCCTCCCCCTCTCTTCCTCTCCTCCCCCTCTCTCTATTTACAGTCTAATGTAACAAAGTTGATTACAAGATATTTTTTATATAAAATCGATTAATACATTCTATATAACGTTTCGGTATCTTTGATACTTTCGACAGATTACAAAAGCCAATATAAATGAAAATTATATTTTCATATCAGCGATAGTATTATAAACGAATAAGGAAAGATAATTGACAGGGGAAAAAGAATAAAGAAAAAAAAGATAATTGAGACGAAGATAAAATGAAAAGTCTAAGCAGATGCAATGTATTTCTGATGACCTACTGGAGGACATCAAATCTACTTTTATATAATTGTCTTTAATTTTGAATCTATTGGTGAGTGCTTTTCTGCGAAAAAAGGGATGGGGCGATGTGTCGGGTGTTTATTTGAAAGTGACATCCGGAATGGGAGTGGGGATTAATTGTGCACTTAACTTCAAAGTTGGAAGAGTCGGTCGGTCGGCTTTAAAAAGAAACCTTTAAAACACTATTCATTATTCTTCTTGCTTCTGACTGATTTTGAACAATAGTTTGTCGCACGTCACTTCTCTGCGGCTTTTATTGTTGCGTAATCTAAAGCGCGATTGGAGCCAATATACCCAATATATACATCCTATTGCAATTAGTACAAATAATATAGTAATAATATAGTAATATAGTAGTTTTTTAACCCACCTAATGAACCGGTATTGTCCGGACCTTTGGGTCTGGATTTACGCCGGTCTATTGGGGGTTGCCAGCCCTGTGCAGTTCTAGGAGTTTCACCCTCCCAGGCTTTGTCTCCCCTCTTTGGGGAGGAGTAAGTTTATTGCTTACTGCCTGAGGCGCCCTACCGGGAATGCCGACGGGGCTGCCCAGGCAATTTTTGAATAGTCAGAGTGCTCACCTCGAGCCCTGGCTTATCTAATCCCACTTTCCCGACCTTGTGTCACATTTTACCTTGTGGGAGGTAGATAAATAGTAATATAGTAGATGCGGTTAACAAAAAAAGTTAAGAAGTTCGATCTTACATTGAAAATTGAATGCAATGATTGACCTATTCGTGATCAGATGTTTACAAACTTGGCAACGATGTCTGTCACACACATCTCTCTCTCTCCCTCTCTCTCTCTCTCTCTCTCTCTCTCTATATATATATATATATATATATATATATATATATATATATATATATATATATATATATTCATTGCGAGATCCAACACGATTGG